>JALPQI010028785.1:0-17188 GCA_025490895.1 Thaumatotibia leucotreta | reverse complement strand
GTGTGAACCTCATTATGTGGTCTTATTCTATAAATATAAATTATATTGCGTGTGTCGTCAAATGATATTTTCAGTACGTGGTGCTTTTTTCACAAACTAGTGTGAGAAGTGGTTCATTTATTGGCAGGTAGAAGCTTTGGAGGGCTATCTGTACTGAAAATCATCGTACAATACATCTTTTTTAAGAAATGCTCAGTTATCTATAAGGAAATTGATTTCTATACATGAAGCTTTGGAGGGCTATCTGTACTGAAAATCATCGTACAATACATCTTTTTTAAGAAATGCTCAAATATCTATAAGGAAATTGATTTCTATACAATTTCTTACTATTTCATTAATCATTAGTTCATTAGGTAATATTAAGAGACTCTTACCAACTTTCATATTTTATTTTAACTGTGACTACGTCCCAAATACATGAATTTCCTTTACGTCCGTCCTACGTTCCTTTACGTTCCTTTACGTACGTCTCGAAAAACAAGGTAAAAAGTACTAGGATAGCATACCTAATAAAGAATAGTCTGTAGATAATTAAATTTAGCGTGAAGCTCCGAGCTCGAAGGGTCACAGACCGAGTTTTATAACCCCTTGCGTAATGTTTGCCTAGTATCTAGAATGTTCCACGTAAATGTTTAAGTACCGACTGGGAAGGAGTTATGTGACTTATGTGATGGCGAAGTTTTATTGGAGTGAATACCTGTAGTTGTTTAATCAAGTAGTGAGATGTCCTATCAATAACATTATTTTTTTTATTATTATTTATTATTACCTATGAAACCTACACCTATATACAATTATACATTACCTATGAAATTGGCGTTTTTGATCATAAACATTAGTTGGTCCCTAATTTTATTATCTAAAGAGTAACTTAGATATATTTTTTGATTTCAACAGTGCGCTGTGGTGTAACAAAAGTTTTTTCACACTAATAAGTAATTGTTTTTTTTTCTTTCAATAATATTCAAGAACAAGCTCTGATAACAACTCTTGCCTTATACAGAGTGTAACATGAGTCGTGAACGTTTGTCTAACTCTATAAACAACTAACAATTAAATAAATAAAGAAAGAAATAAAAACGTTTATTCGAGACAAGAACACAGTACAAACAAAACAAAACAACAGTAAACACGACATCTTGTCTCGAAATGGCCAAAACTCAGCAATGCCCCACAAGTTACTTAAAAATTGACAAGTCAAGTCAAAGTCAAAGTCAAACTATTCTTTATTCAAGTAAGCTTATTAATAAGCATTTTCGAATCGTCTGACATTATCAAGAGAGAGAAAAAAATCTACTACAAGTTATTTATTTATTTGTGGTATTTTTTGGGTTTATGTTTATGTATTTTTTGGCTTTTGGATATCCAAAAGGATTTTTAAGACAAATTAATGGAATAATTTAAATCAACTCTTCAAATTGAAGTAAAAATTAAATGATATTTAACGTTTGAAATAGCCGTCTGAAAACACCTTAAAAATTGGAGAGAGCCACAAAAAATACAAAAAGAAATATAAAAAATATGACTATTTCTAAGTGACTTGCGCATTCAATTGTTATGTTGCTTAAAGAGTTAGAAGAACGTATTACTGTTCACGACTCATGTTTCACCCTGTATAATATATGCTGCCGGTTCATATGTTTGGAATAGGTATAAATGTGTGATAGTACCTTGTTTTATGAAATAGAGATACCTATATATATCATGCCTTATTACAGGTGTCTAACTAATACTCGTATTACTGGCAAAATTTAGTTTATTTTGATTTTGACATAAAAAAAACCTACAAAAAATTGTATGAAAAATAGACATTTCACAAAATTTTCTATACAAAATGTCAATTTCACAGGTCCTGGTAATGACCTAATATTATGAAATATAAATATTTTCCTTCCAAATATCGAGCATCGGACGTTTACTTAAATTAACTAGAGGAAAGCAAATCAGTAGTTACTGTTAAGCACTAAGGCCGCAGAAACGAAGGGTTACAATTTACGGTTGTATTAGGTTTCGTGGCACTCTGGTGCCTCACAATTTGAGGCAGAACAGTTAACCCAGCGTGGATATTCACAAACGTTTATAGTAATAGGTATGGTAAACTCGAAAAGGTAATACAAAAAAGGTGATAAAAACTCTTATCACATATTATAAAGGTAATGTTAAGAGACCACCAGACGAAGAATCAACAAATAAAAAAAAATAAAACTGTCACCAACCGATTTTTCCAAGATCCCATTATCATAGTTTGTTTTAACCCTTCGTATGTCTAAGCACTGATCAGTGACGAAGAAACTATTTGAAAAAAATATTCACGACACACGAAGGGGTTAAAGTCGGTTAATTAAAGAATTATAGAAATCGGTTGGCGCGGTATTGAGTTATTCGTCAATTTGTTGAGTACATGCTTAATTTTCCCTTAACTAGCTCGTATAGCGCTCGTTTATCCTTTAGCACAAGCGGGTAAAAACGCATCTATTCATATGTGAGGCAAAGTAATGACCTTGGAGCGTAGCGCGAAGTAGCATTCTTTTAACAGACAACAAAACGTAAAATGCTCATGAAAGTAGTTCCACATTAATTATAATAAAATAATTCGTTTGAGAATTTAGTGTAAAATACAAAGCTTTATATAATATGATGATTTTAACACATAAATCTTAAAATTCCATAAGTAACCTTTGTTTTAGTGAATGATGACAAGATGACTAGACGCTATCACAAAACGCAGAGAATGTCAATATTGTCAATGAATATTATAGTTTATAAACTAACTTTATTCACCGACTCGAGCAAGCATAAAAATAGTAAACTAAATAACTTTCAGAGTGTTCTGTTACAATTTTGTAAAAATAATGAATGAGAATGATTGAATGCATTGGCGTTGGTCTGCAACTACAGGAATGTGTTAAAATCGTGCTGCGTTTACTTTTTCGTGCTAAGTTTAGATGGAGTCACCATAGTTGAATAGGGTTTAGACAACATGATGATGATTCACAATTATAGTTTGTGCCCAATAATACTGGTCTGTCTAAGTCTATAGCCGCTTAAGCGATAGGAACAGCCTCCGGTCAGGGTAATTGGCCCCGACGATTAAACGAGTCCTCAGCGCCTGAGAGGCCCTTTTTACGATAACACCCTGGATTTATATCCGAGTGAAATTACGAATGTAATAGTGGTGAGAATTATACTCTGTTTGGTTTGGTGTTTAAAAAAAGGTAAATAATCTTGCAGTATCTTTTAATTTAAAAATGCGTATAAAAATCCAAACTAGGTACTTAATGAATCAAAAACAATGTAAATCACTGTATTTCCTTGTTATATTATGTATATTTGCTAAAACTTATTTTCTATTCGTAGTTTTCAATAAAAAGATACTGCAAGATTGTTTACCTTTTTTTAAACACCAAACCAAACAGAGTATATGTAGCTGGTGGAATTATATTTACTTCTTTATTTATAAACGTCACTTAACAAGCCGCTACGTATTGTTTGTCTCCTTTTATCTTACAGACATATTGATGAGACTGAAAGGGACAAACATTACTTAACTTAAGGGGGTTAGACTTTAGTGTTCATGATATAGTAGAGTGTCTCAAGGGCGATAAACAATATTTTAAAGACAAACGGGTCTTAATCGCGTAAACTTACGTTTAATTATATCCTGACGTTTCGGGCATGACGTTACACCCGTGGTCGCAGGCAGACTGTCAGGATATAATTCAACGTAAGTTTACGCGATTAAGACCCGTTTGTCTTTAAAAAAAAATATGAGTGATAATCGTGAAAGTTTAAATCAATATAAGGCGATAAACAAGTTCATATGAACTAGTGTAAGCCGGAACATGACGCGAAGTAGGTAGTGCTAGGTTAGTTTTATTTGAAAGAAAGAAAAAACGTTTATTCGAGACACAGTAGAAAAAAAATAAAACAGTAAACACGATTTTTTGTCTCGAAATGGCCAAAACTCAGCATTTTGCCAGAACAGCCAGCGCTGGTCTTCCGTTTTGGCCATCCGTTTGGTTATTTGTGTTTTAATCTTTTGTTGACATTGTATACGTGCAAAACTTGTAATACCCGTTTATTCTAAAACCGAATCGTCATAATATCCTCATCTTCAAATTTCCAGTACAATAAATTAACCAGTCCATTATCACAACAGTATGATCTTTCTCATATTATTATGTACCCTCTTTTATATACCTATAGCCCTCGGTTATTATTAGGTCGACTGTACTGACTTTTCAATCCCCAGTTCTGACAGCTCATTTACTTGACAGTATCTGTCAAGTAAATGTTAGCTCTATCCTTTTTAGGGTTCCGTAGCCAACTGGCAAAAACGGAACCCTCATAGTTTCGCCATGTCCGTCTGTCCGCAGCATAGCTCAGTCGCCGTTAATACTAGAAATCTACAATCTGGTACAGAACAGATATACATATTAATCATGCCAACAAAGTGGTACAATAAAAACTAGAAAACAATTATTCCAAAGATGGTAATACTTTTAGGTACCTAACGGATACTTTTGACTGAGTATGGAAAAATCTGACCAGACATAGTCGTCTTATTACTACAAATGCCACGTACGTGTACGTTTTTTTAGAATTTTATATCGTGTAGTTTAAAAAATAGAGGGGGGGAGGCACATTTTTCAGACTGAGAGCTGATATCTCGAAAACGATTTGCTTAAATAAAAATGAGATTTAAAAAAAACTTCATATCATTTTCAAAGACCTTTCTATTAATAACCCACACGCTTATACATATACAACAAAAAAAAAAATTTTATCCCTCAGTTACATGTATGGAGAGCCCTCACCCCAATGTTTTTTTTTACAATTTAGTATCATAATCCTGTAGCGGTTCATACAACACATATTCTTACCAAATTTCGTTACTGTAGCATTTATAGTTTCCGAGTAAATCGGCTGTGACAGACGGACATGACGAGTCTATAAGGGTTCCGTTTTTGCCATTTTGGCTACGGAACCCTAAAAATGATGTTGCCAAAACCTAGATTTGTGTAGATAGCAGGCATTTGCAGTAATGAGACGTTATATAACCCCATTTTAACTGACAAAAAATACTTGTTTCTTCCAAACATACTCGTAGAGGAAAATGCCCGTTGGGTGTTTCGTAAGAAATCTTAAAAGTGTATCTTTTAAGCGACGACGCTTACGATCTCTTTATATTAAGTTTAATAAGCGGAGGCAATCTGTGGAAAATGCGTGTCGGAAATGACGGTAGCGGGAAGCGTTTAATTATTTTTTAAACGAGCTGAATCCAGAATTCAGAATCCATTTTCTTGTAGACTTTGGCAAAAAAATAGAATTGATAGAATTTGTGTTGTATATCCGTTGAATTTTTTATATCATAATATTAGCATAAGCTCAGTTCACTACTGGACATGGACCTCACGTATAAACGCATTAGGTAAATATGCAGAAACGCTGAGGTGTAAACTGATACCTACTTAATCATAATTAGGAGATTTTTTTGCAGTTGTCTCCATAGATAAAGTTGCTCGGCGTGATAGTCCCTAGTACCTTTTTCACTCTTGCTATTATGTCATCTTGTATCATTACGATTATAATTTAAAAAAGTAATAACTGACGTTAGTACATAATATGTAGAAACGTCATGGTCTGACTCTCATTTTCCCACTTGAATACGATAAGATTAAGATAAGATAAGATTGATTGTTTAAGATAAGATTGACAGAAGATAGAACAGAGGCCCTACCGCGAACCACGAACCAAGTGTTGCCTCTCAGTCACGCTTACGTACGAATTCACAAGTGCGAGACAGAGGCAACACTTCGTTCGTGGTTCGCGGTAGGGCCTCAGAACGGACGTATAATAATTATGTCAGTTATAATAATAATATGGTTTATAAAATTCCGAGGATAAATCACTTAAAACATCACCTGAATGCAGATTTTAGTATTTTTCAGAACATTAACCATATAACTTTATATTTTCAAGTAAACCACTAGGTCACTACGATGCTCAAAACTGGTCGCGTATGCTTTGAATAGCTTTGACTAAACTGCCATATTTTCCTGCCATCCCCATATTAAAAATTTCTAAAGCTCTCCAGATTACTGTAATAAATGGATCAGCATTGTTTGTAAGCGGCACCCATATTTATTAAAGTACCTACTGAGTTTTAAGGCTTTTACGTAAGTTAATTCTGCTTACCTTAAATGAACAGTGTTGGCTTTTGTTCAGGGATAATTTACTTAACAATCGCGCCCAACAAAGTATGAAGCACAATGGACGCTTTCAATGAGATGTTTTCAGATGCTGTAATTAAAGGATGTGCCTAGCTGCATATTTTGTACCTACATTTAATACGGGCGGATCTCTTAACGGGACTTGATGAGGCTAACAAGTAAGTTTCACTCAGACATCGGTCGGTCGACTAAGGGATTGAAGTATCACTGACCATTATTTCATTGTCATCATAGTGGACACATTACTGCGCTCGCCAATCCGCTTGCGATTATGGGTATTTACCTCCTACTCGTAATGCGTCTATACGCATATTTAATAGGAGAGGTCTACGTCCAGCAGTGCACTATCATAGGCTGATGATGATGATGATGCTGATGATACATCCGTTAAAAATATACTCATACAACACTTTTAAGTACCTAGTAAACTTACATGCGGCTTGTAACATTATATGGACCGTTAAATAGGTCTAAGTCATATTTTTAACTAAAACAAACGATAAAAAAAATATTTCAATAATGCACTACAAAAAGAAACAAACGTACTGATAACATGTATCACTGCATCGTCATATCAGCCGAAAGACGTCCACTGCTGAACATAGGCCTACCCCAAAGATTGCCACAAATACCGGTCCTGCGCCACCAGTATCCAGCGGACTCCTGCAACCTTCGCCAGGTCTTAAGTCCACCTTGTGGGAGGTCTACCCACGCTGCGCTTTCCGGTACTTGGCCACCACTAGAAAACCTTTCCGGCCCAACGGCCATAGTTTCTACGTGGAAATTTCTCCTATTAGGATCGAAAGAGGTCACGATTCTGAGAGGAAATCATATTAAAAGTTACAAAAAAATACAGGAGGCATCTTTGAAAAAAATGGTCCATCATAGCGCTTTCATTAAGTATAGGAACCTATACGCTATCCATACTCTTATAATTATCAACTTGTAGGCAACTATAATTACAAATGTGTGGGTTTTTACGATTCGTCCAACGAAGCTTAAGATAAACATCGAAACTTTTGTCATTTCGCTCTGCCCTCTATATTTAGGAAGGGCTAGACTGAAATAACATAAAGTTCGTCGTTTGAGCCAGCCGTCGGCATCATTCAGATCGACACGTGTAGGTGTAGGTACAGCCAAGACCATATCCAGCAAGTCCATCATTTTGATACTTATTTGTGAAGTAACCCCTAAAGCTTCCTGTCCATTATATAAAAAATTAGGAGGCGTAACGTATAGTTCGATTTTGCTACTCAAATATTGTTCATAAAAAGATCCGAGTATTATTTTACTACTGACGTAGAGCATTCAAAATTCAATACTCGCTCACTTCAAGCTCAAAGCTCACTGGACTATGTTCTCGTTGGTTTTAAAACGAATTATTTTTCTGTTTGCTTGGCTGAGCTGTTGAGCTGTTATTGATGACTTTGTGGCCAGATGCCTTTACTTTACTCTTGTAAAGTAAAGTCACCACTGATTTCAAGTTTTCAAAATTCTCAAATCGCCCTACTGCAACTGTGTAGGTAATTGTTATTTTTTCGGAGTGTCATGAGTTATGTCTTTAGTAGCCTGTCTAGCCTAAAAAGTATATTTCTAAGCATTTTTCCAGACATAATCAATCATCTCAGCAAAGATATACTAATATCGCTTCTGAAAACAGCTTCTTGCGTATCCAAACTTTTGGCAGAATATTGATTACGTCCAACGTCTTAACAGGATGGTATTGCTATCGCTAAACGAGCAATTACTAGTATCTATTTCCATACAAGTCATAAACAGTAACGTAACATTATAGGTAGGTACTTATCAAAATTACATAATATTGGTAATTATTTTCACGAGAATAGTTACCTAGTTAGTTGGGGTTGTTTTAGTAAAAATGTCCCAGATTGCCGCTTGACTATAAAGAAGAAAGTGTTTTGTACGAGTAATATTTTTATGCAAATTAAATGTCTTGCGCTTTCTGGCAAATGACAAAGTGGGATAGTTTTTGGTAAGCTGCTCGCAATTATTTGTAAATGCAGAATTGACAAAACATGTAATCCGTACTGCCTCTGTTGAGAAATACTTAGTCGGAGACAATATTTGAATTGAACCCATATTAGACTTTACCATTGGTTCTCAGGTGTTTACTTTAAATAGAAAAAATACCTGTTACGTACTCGTAACAGGTATTTATTATTAAAATGACGTACTCGTCGGTTCAGGCACCATCAGAATTGTAGCGACCAGGGTCAAAAATTATATCTAAATGCATGCTGCTACCCTGCACTCATACTGCACCCTGGCCGCTCCAACTGGCAACTGGTTTACTTATAAATAAGTTTCTTTCATAGCATATTATATGACCAAGAGGTGCAGAAAGATTTATTAGGTTTACTAATAAAAATGCAGAGTGTGATTACGCAGATATAATAGGAAAACGTATTTAAGTAACTAATTTGGTGTTTACATGAGAGTTGCCATTGATCGACTTACATACAAAAAGTAAACAAACAGATTCATAGAACGGTTGCTACACAAATATAAATTTGACAAGGTTCTATCTACGGCCAGTATAGTGGCTCTTAGGAAAAGGTGTAATATATCACATTAAACGTAATATCTTCATACACCCCCTTAATGTGCATATCCAAAATAAATAACAACACAGTAAAACATACAAAACAAAGAAGTATCAAAGAATAACAACAAGAAAATAAACAATTAGCTAACTATGCCTAAACCACGCATGCACGTGTAGTGCTTCTCTCTAGGCAAAGCCTTTGTTAATATATCGGCGAGCATTGATTCAGTCGGCAAGTACTTTAGCTCAATACTCTTATTATTCTTTAATACACTTCTTAAAAAATGGTACCTGATGTCGATATGCTTACTCCGAGAATGGAACATTGGATCTCCGGCAAGGCAAATAGCCCCCTGATTATCTACATGTAAAGATAATGGTGCGAACTTACCTAACCCAATTTCAGTAAGCAGGCTGTTCAGGTATATGCCCTCCTTCATTGACGATGCCATGCTAATATACTCAGCTTGGCAGCTTGAAGTCGACACACATTTTTGCTTCTCTGACTTCCATGACACGCATCCACCTCCTAGCATAAAAACATAACCTGAGTAAGAGCGCCTATCTATCAAACATCCTCCCCAGTCCGCATCTGAGTATCCATGCAATGATTTACCTGTCTTCGTGTACAGAAGTCCATACGATTTCGTATGTTTTAAGTACCGTAATACACGCTTCGCGGCATTCCAACATTGTTCATTAGCACAATCCAAGAATTGACTCAATATAGCCACCGTATTCGTAATATCGGGTCTTGTTCCAATCGAGAGATACATTAACGAACCGATTATTTCGCGATATGGATGCTGTTCACTTTCACTGCACTTCGCGATAGGTTTTTCCATCTTATATTTATACTCCATAGGTGTACATATGGGATTACATTTATCCATTTTAAACTTGATTAACAAATCCTCAATATATTTTTCTTGTGTCAATTTAATGCCTTTGTCACACCTGACAAACTCTATGCCTAACATATATTTCGCAATGCCATAATCTTTCAATTCAAACTTAGTGGCCAGTTCTTTTTTGAAACTTTCTATGCATTCACCTCTTTGCGATGCGACTAGAATATCGTCAACATAGACTAGTACAGTTTAGTTTGCGAATCTATATCCTTGAAATAAAGGCACGGCTCATTTAAAGAGACTTGCAACCCCATGCACTTGAGCTGCTCGTCCAGTCTGATGTTCCACTGTCGTCCAGCTTGTTTAAGCCCATACAGCGACCTCTTGAGTAGGCATACGTTGCCCCCGGACTTCAGGTCACACAACATCTTGCTGGCTCTTTCGTGTATAGCTGAACCTTGCTGCTCCGAACGCATGAGCTCTTGTAGGCATTCTTCTAAAAGATCTGGTACCTTCATATATATCTCTTCTTCTAGTAAACCATTTAAATATGCCGTATTAATGTCTAACTGATGAATTTCAAGATCGAGTTCCGTTGCGAGTGCAACTAACAATCTTACCGAGTCGAGTCTAGCAACCGGCGCAAATGTATTCTGGTAGTCAATACCGTACCGCTGGCTAAAACCTTTTGCTACTAACCTGGCTTTCTTCTTCTCAGTTTTGTCCACATTTAGCTTTGTCGTTAAAACATAACGGCAGCCTACGACATTTCGGCCCATAGGTTTGCTTACAATATCGAAAGTATCGTTTTTAATTAAACTTTTCACTTCCGAAAGTATCGCATCCTTCCATCCTTTTCTCTCATTACCCGATAAAGCCTGCTTTAAGGTAATTCCGGCTATTCCAGCGAAATCCTCACAGTCTAAGTACTCCTCAGCCGACTCGACGTTCTCTTCCACGGGTGCTTGTGGCTCTATGTCTTCCACTGGAATTTGTGACTCCACGTCTTCTACGGGAACTTGCGGTTCTACGTCAACCATATTGTACTTTTTCCGTGGGCGTCCGACATGACCTCGCTCCAGTCGTGGTCTTCCTGGACTTCTCTTCATTTCCCTCCCCCCATCAACATTAACCTCATCTTGATGATGATCATGTTGAAATGGTTCCTCGGCAATATCAGGATCGTTTGTCAATTGACGGGATTCCACGGGAACTCCTTCTTGCCTCTCTGGTATGGGTTCAGGATCTACAAGATCATTGTCATGTTCGTAAATCGCTTCGACTGGACTCTCAGTACTATGTACCGGATGAAATTCTATTTCGACCTTTGAAGGTTCTTTTTGACTACTTACCGATTCACCCTTATCAATTTCGAAGAGGTCAATCTTCATGTTCATGTTACTCTTCACTTCATTCTTTGTTTCGTGAAATTTCACATCTCTTGACATAATAACTTGACGTTGTTTTGGTATCCATACTCTATAACCTTTTCGATCTCGAGGATAGCCTACAAAGATTCCTTCCAGGCTTCGCGGAGCAAACTTATCTTTTCCGGTTGACTTGTCCAAGACATGTACTTTAGACCCAAACTTGTGTAAGTAGTCTAATTTCACAGGTCGTTCAAACCATTTCTCAAAAGGTATTTCACCTTCAAGACTGCTGGTTGGACAACGGTTTCTTATGTGGCACGCTGTTGCAACAGCATCTGCCCAGAAACCCGGAGAAAGTCCTGACGAAATGAGCAGGCATCTCGCCATTTCCGTTAAGGTCCTGTTCTTCCGTTCAGCAACTGAGTTTTGCTGAGGTACTCCTGGAATTGTCAATCTTCTTGCTATTCCTTCTTCCTTCAAGAACTCGTCGAAGTTTCGATTACAGTACTCACCTCCGTTATCCGTATGAAGATACGTTATTTTTCTTTCAAATAGGTTCTCAACATGATTTTTATATACCTTGAAGGTGGTGAAGACTTCACTTTTCTTGCTGAGAAAATACACTTCACACCATCTCGTATGATCGTCGATAAATGTTACAAAGTATTTAGTTCCATTTATTGACGTATGTTGCATGGGTCCCACGACATCAGAATGAATTATTCTCAACTTCTCATCGCATGGCCCACTCGATCTCGAAAAAGGTAACCTACTCATTTTTCCTTCCGCACAAACATCACAATCGTACAACTCACTTACATCAGCCATCTTTAGGTTCATGCCGGACTTATTTAAAAGTCGCACAAGATCCTTAGCATTTAAATGTCCTAAAATTTCATGCATCAACCTTACGTCAACCTTTCGCTCAGAAATCGCTGACACTCTATCACATTGTTCCTTAACGTAATATAAATTACCTTTACGATTCGCGACAATTTTAACGTTACCATAGCTGTCTTGGACACTAGCTATGTGTTTGTCAAACGTAACGCTAAAGCCCTGATCAGTAATTTTGGCTACTGAAATTAGGTTACATCGCAAATCTGGGACAAATAGAGTATTTGGCAGTTGGACAATAGTTTTAGAACCATTATTACATGTAGGTAATCTTACTGTACCTTTACCTTGTACTTCTGTGCTCGAATTCGTCGCTAAATTAAGCTTACCGGAGAAGGGTATTAATGTAGTATCAAATTTGCCTGCGTCATTGCACAAATGTGACGTACACCCACTGTCGAAGATCCAATCTCCATTCTCATTGCAAACAGCATTAACATCTGAAACACAATTAAATGTTACAAAATTGGAATCGACATCTGTAAAATCACTTATATTTGACACATACTTTACGGCACTACTACTATTCTGTTCCTTTTTCTTTTGAGTACAATCCGAGGCTTTATGACCGTGTTGATGGCATTTAAAACATTTGTATCTGAACTTCGAATCGATTTGCTCATCACATGCGCGTTGCCGTGACATCGTGCCACTCTTGGGTTTAGAAGATCTCTTTCCTTTTACCAGAAGTGCCCTATCTACACTTTCTTTTCTATTTCTGGAATGTTTTTCTACTAAAATTTTAATCTTCAGAGCCTCTGGTTTCGGTAAAGAATCTCGTGATTCTATGGCACATCTGAAGTTGTCAAAACTGGGCGGCAAGCTATACAAAAGCATAATTGAAGCCAAATCATCATGCATTTCAATGTCCATGTCAGCTAGTTGGCTTTTCACATCGAAAAATCGCATGACATGTTCTCTGATGTCACCATCTTCCTCCAATTTACGAAGCAGTAGCTCTTTTAATAATGTAGCCTTTTTCGCAGGTCCCTTCGATGCATGTACGTCTTGCAGTTTTATCCATACATCTCGCGATGTCTTACAACCTCTCAAATGACGTAATTCGCTCGGGGTTATCGATAAAATGAGATCCGACTTAGCTTTTGAGTCTCCGATGTCCCATTTTGCTGCCTCGGCTGGTTCTGCTGGTTTCTTGATAGTTCCGTTCACGTATCCCCAGGCATCATTTTTTATTAAAACTGCTTCCACTTGGATCTTCCACGTCTCATAATTGCTCTCGTTGAGCTGATCAATTTTCACATTACTACTCATTTCTGCTGAAATTCTTTACCTTTTACGTTTTTACAAGAATCCTGCTTTGCATGGACGGTCCATAACCACTATTAGGTTTACTAATAAAAATGCAGAGTGTGATTACGCAGATATAATAGGAAAACGTATTTAAGTAACTAATTTGGTGTTTACATGAGAGTTGCCATTGATCGACTTACATACAAAAAGTAAACAAACAGATTCATAGAACGGTTGCTACACAAATATAAATTTGACAAGGTTCTATCTACGGCCAGTATAGTGGCTCTTAGGAAAAGGTGTAATATATCACATTCAACGTAATATCTTCATAAGATTCGATTATCTTATCGTGTTAGGCAAACTTCTACGAACTTGAACTCATCTGTAGTGTTATTCACTAAGGAAACTGCCTTGCTGTCAGCGCTGTGTCAGCGCTGCGGCAGCGTCGAGCCTAAAACTGGTATTCACTAATGTACTTTAAACGACTCTAGTGCTCGGCGACGAATGCGGCGTGAGCTGGAACTGCACTGCGTCGAGAGTTTGACGTTTAATGTACGAACTTCGTATTCTCTAACGAAACACAGCGACGAACTCGCCCACAACCTCGCTTACAGCCTCGATTCCTAATGTCAAATAAAACAGCTAGGATTTTAGACAAGGCTGTCTCGACGTCGAGCTCGTTGACGAACACAGCGTCGAATGTGTGAATAAGAGAATAGCATAGCTGAATAGGTATGTAAAGATCCGTGCTAATCACATGTTGGTTTTATTTTTTTTCTATCTAAGTTTCATTTATAATAAATCAAATTCAATATAATTAAACGCTTCAATATTTCTGTCCAATTAGTCAGGAGTGCATCAAATCTTCTTTATTTGAAGAAGAAAATATTCCAAGTGGGATTATTGGAAAAATAGCGAATAATTATGTTCGTAAGAGTTTTCAGAGTGGGTTTTTAATTAATTCTGCTTTCTCGATACCCACGCCAATCGTAGGAATAATCTGCAATTGAACTTTATAAAGAAGCACTGTAAATTAAAAGGTTTCTGTGGAGTTCCCAAGGTTATCAATGTGCAATTTTGCTCATTATATAGGAATATATCCCACAATAAAATAGTATCTATGTTTATGAGAATTTCGTTTCGATACTGTCGTCAATATTTTTCTTTCAGTAAAAATATATAAAATGTGATTAGAAACTTATTGCTTAGGAGACTATTGGACATAAGTATATTCGAACCCGTCTTTTTCGACCTATGTAAATGTTAATTTTACCAACTCTATTGATTTAAATTTAAAATTTTCATAATTGCTACTCGTATTTTAACTACGACCTTCGACGAATCACGTTTTGTGTAACGAACGAATTTCGTAGAGTGGGGGATAGAATGAGCAAATGCTCGTTTGATCTAAATGCACCTTAACGCTATGATAATAGAAGGCTGTTCAGATATTTGCGAGCACCCAGATCGCGCCGATATACGAGTATCGGATGGCGAGTGTACTGTCGGGACTTAATCGTCTATTATTAATAATTTATTATTGTGCTATCGTTTGGGACAGTATGTCGCCGCGAGATAAACTATCCATCCCTTTTTTACTCATATAGTTAGTAAAAGATGGAAAATCTATCTCGCGGCGACATACTGACGTACCAATCATGTGCTAAGTGCTAAGCAATCGTCAGGATAATAAAGGTGTTGGAGGTTGGAATTTCTCGGCAGCCAACTGCCACCATTGGTCTAAATCATCATCATATCAGCCGAAAGACGTACACTGCCGAACATAGGCCTCCCCCAAAGATTGCCATAATGACCGGTCCTGCGCCACCCGCATCCAGCGGACTCCTGCGACCTTCACCAGGTCATCAGTCCCACCTTGTGGGGGGCCTACCCACCCTACGCCTGCCGGTACGTGGCCGCCACTCAAGAACCTTCCCGCCCCAACGGCCATCGGTTCTACGCGCAATATGCTCCGCCCACTGCCACTTCAGTTTAGCGATTCGGAGAGTTATTTCGGTTACTTTGGCTCTGCTGCGGATGGTCTCATTTTTAATCCGATCACGCAGAGAGACTCCTAGCATAGCCCTCTCCATTGTCCTTTGGGTGATTTTGAGCCTTCTTATGAGGCATTGTAAGCGGCCACGTTTCAGTACCGTATGTCATCACTGGCAACACACACTGATTAAAGACTTTCGTCTTCAAACACTGCGGATTGGTCTAAAGTCAACACCGAAACGTCAGGATAATAATAAACTACCTCCTTTCTCCATGTAGGTATGTGATACATCTGTAAAACATGTATCTGTATTGCTAAATCAATGTTATTTTGTCTACCTCAAATTTACATATACAATTATTTTTACAGCCTACAAATCTCATTGCAATTTATTTGTAAAATCCTCAAAATCACGTGGGCGTTCCGCAAATCTCGTTACTGATGGAAATGGGGTGTTTCGTGTTTACACACAATTTTACATATTTCCTCCCGTAGTGTTTGTTATCCGATCAGGCAGCCAGTCGAGCGCGCTATTGCGATGCTTTTCCTGCTGCTTGGTAAAGGTGCATGCAGACCAAAAGAGCATTCGCTGATCTATCCCCCTACTCTACGAAATTCAATCGTTACACGAAACGTGATTCGCTGATTTCATAGAGTGGGGGATAAAACAGCGAATGCTCTTTTGATCTGCATGCACCTTAAGCAGGCCTTGGCTACCCCGAACTTCGACATTTGTAGATTTTTTCAGAAAGTTTGTACATTGTTTGGCTGTCAATGACGCAGAGCAAGATGCACTGTCCTAAAATGTCCCAAAATGTTTGTAAGACACGTTCCCTTTTCATTACCAAAAATATATAGAAAACTGGTTCTAAAAATGGAAAAGTTCATGCAAACTTCCTGGGACAAATGTGGTGGATCATGCTCAGTATTGACTCTAGCAGCCTACCAATTTTTATCTGTATTAAAAACGTAATCCAATCGTACAAAGTTTTTGAGAATTGCACATTTGTCTTTGTCACTCCAACGAAAGCATCATTAGATTCACAGATACTATTTATAAGTTTCTACCCTCAACCTCTTGATTATATCTAAACTTGATATAATAAAGAGGTAAAATATTTGCCCTGTTCTCCTAATTTCAGCAAATCTAGTGGTTTTAGGGAAAAAAAGAAGCTGATCGATTCAGGAAGATTAGTTCCCACGTTTCGGTGAAAATACAAGCTCTCCAACTTTCAGCAAATCTAGTGGTTTTAGGAGAAAAATGAAGCTAATCCAGCCTGGAAGATTAGTTCGGACGTTTCCATGAAAATACGAAGGGGCACGATTGTTCACTACATTTGTAGGACTTATATTGTTTTTGCGCTACTTGATGATTTGGGAAGCATAGTCATGTGCCTACGCTTCCCACAGGGTACACAGGGTCACAGGGTAAAATACTGAGTAAACTAAAACTTATAGCTGATATTATATTGTAAAATTTTGGAATAAAGCAATCTAAGAATTCTGAATGATGGTCTTGCTGATCCATTTCACATAACTGGACACTCTAGTGTACACTGTGGACTGCACCCCACACCCTTCGCCGTAGGAGACCAGGCCAACTTGTACACCGTTGTACGTCAGAGGCCCTCCGCTATCGCCCTAAAACAGGTAGCAGTTTTGAGTTTAGTGTACAATTTTGGCTGATGCTAAATAAAATATAGTGAGAGAACAGATTAAAGATAATAAAACATGTAATAAAAGTGTGATAAGTGTAATAAAATTAGAATAAGAGTGCCCCGAAATAAATACGGTGAAATAAAAAAAATCATGAAATAAAATTATGGAAACGGATAAACTTGCGTATATTAACTAATTTTAACTTCATTCCGACGTTTCGAATACTTTACAGGGTTCGTGGTCTGCGGATGACACGAATCATCAGTTTATCCGTTTTCATAGTTTTATTTCATGTGTAATCCTCGCGGTAACCGAAGAAAATATTTAAAAAAAAACAGTTCAGAATTATTGATGGCAGG
>JALPQI010028784.1:0-17206 GCA_025490895.1 Thaumatotibia leucotreta | reverse complement strand
ATATGCATTTTTCAATAAAAAGATACTGCAAGATTGTTTACCTTTTTTTAAACACCAAACCAAACAGTATAGCCGTCTCCTCTCCGAAACCATTTCCATTTAACGATTTGGTGGTTGGCCCTAAGGAAAGAGTTGTTGTTGAGTACGAGTATGACGGAAGTAAGAATACATTTGTCACCACCCAACTCTCCCCGTGGGTATCGTAAAGAGTCGGTTAAAGGATTTAAGGAAGGATGATGGACAGCATTACTGAGATCGCCCAGCGTGGCGATTATAGGCATTACCTGGTAATGCGTTCATACGCATAAGTAAATAGAAGAGCCCTATGTCCATTCTTATAAAAGGGTGTTTTGACGAATCGCACCTTTGACGAAACGTGGTTTGACCAAAGTCTTTGACTAACAGGGTATTTTGAAGAATCGCTTCCTTGTCTTGTGAAGGCTGAAGACCCAAAGGATGATGATGATTACTATTAAACTCAGTAAATTACAAGTGGCACTGTATAGGCAATTTACTCTAACAATGTAAGTTATTATAGCAAATAGTTTCAGTAAATAAATTACTACAAGCCGTAAAACTTTGCCTCCGACAATGTATGGGTTGTGTAACAGATGCGGTTAAGGTAGGTCAGGTATTCATAGCTGCGTCTAGGCTAACACTAAGAAATACACATACATACGTCATCAGCCTATTCAGTCCACTGCTGGACGTAGGCCTCTCCTATTAACTATGCGTATAGACGCAGCCGCGTGTGCCGTGTGGTGACGGCAGTAAGAATACATTTGTCACCACCCCAACTCCTCCTGCGGGTGTCGTAAGAGTCGACTAAAGGATTGAAGTGTCACTGACCACTATTTGTTAAAAGATTGATGATGGGCAGCAGCGTCATCATAGTGGACACATTACTGCGATCGCCAATCCGCTTGCCCAGCGTGACGATTAAGGGCAGTTACCTCCTAATGCGTCTATCATCATCATCATCATCAGCCTATGATAGTCCACTGCAGGACGTAGGCCTCTCCTATTAACTATGCGTATAGACGCATTAGGTGGTACCTAATGCCCATAATCGCCACGCTGGGCAAGCGGATTGGCGATTTGCAGTAATGTGTCCACTATGATGTTGATGACGCTGCTGCTCGTCATCAATCAAATCAAAGAATGGTCAATGACACTTCAATCCCTGTGGCCGTGTGGTGACGGCAGTAAGAATACAATTGTCACCACCCCAACTCTTCCCGCGGGAGTCATAAGAGTTGACTAAGGGATGGCTTACATATTATTATACCTGTACAAAATATGAAATATACTTTGATGTTTTCAGTGGCTCATAAAACATTCTATATAATTAGTTATTATAGTTCGAGAAATATAAATTGAATGTTTATTTTGACTATAATGTAGGTAGAAAGTTACCAATTTATATTTCACGAACTATAATCGCAGATCTTACACACACCTTGCCATTGTACATTAAATTTAACAAAAGTTATACCAATATAAACCTTCAATTTAGTTTTAAATCCAATTTCAATTTAAAGTTCGGTCATAACTCAGACGATTAAAGGAAAGTTTTCCAATAAAACTTACCCTTTTATGATGATTAACTCGAAACTACGGCCGGGCAAATTATAATGAATATTGTTATTACACTCATGAGAAATTTAAGCATTTTGCATATAAATATTTTAGGGATTGTAGCCATTTAATTGTGTATACAGGGTGGGACATTGGTCTTCGTCTCGTATACATTGTGTATGTGTAGGTATACATTGTGTATACGAGACAAAGAAAATTGATAACGTCACATCTTTTATCTACTTATAAAATAATACCATTGTCCTAAGAATCGACTAAAGAGCTGAAGTTTTATTGACCCGCAAATTTCTTAGCGGTTCTTCTCGGGTCAGTGTTGTAGGGTTAGAACCGGAAGTAGTTTTAATTTTATGTGTAGCATAGACCATTCAATAGTGTTTGCTGCTATCCCAATTTGAATAAAGTATCATTTGACTTGACTTTGACATTCATTTATTGAAGAGGGCAGCAGTATCATCGTGTCATCGGACACACGACACACTACTGCGATCGGAAGCCCAGCGTGGCAACCTATCTTCATGTATATAGGAAAGTCCCACGATGTCGTAACAGATGTGCATACCATATTAAAAATCAACTGCAAAAGACTCTGGCTGTCACGGGATTCGAACCCGCATCTTCTAGATTACCGGATTATAATATAGAAAAGCATTCCATTTCAAGCAATCGCAAAGCTTCTATGAAAAATGATTGCAACGATGACTTCAAAAAAGGATTCTGATTAGATTCCCGATTCATTCTGTAGTGTCGAGACAAAGCCAAAAGTTTATAAAAATGTAGTCGAAATTTTAAGGATTTAAATAATTCATTCGTATTCTTAAGCGTAGCTTGTTAGAACTTTGATAATAAGGGATTCCACCCTCAGGAGCTTTAGAATATTCCAATATTTTAATTACTTTCATGTCCTTGGTAAGGTTATAACTAAAGTTTAAGATTATTTTGTTTTACATATGTTTTGTTTACTTTGTAGTTCATATTGCCTTGGTTTTATTGTAATAGTGTGTAACTTATTTGAATAATATAAATATTTTTTAATATTTAAATAGAGGAATAATTATTTAATTACAATTAATTAGAATAGAAGATCAAGAAGATCTTCTGGGAGACCACCGACACCCACCGACAAGATGGTCTGACGTATGGTGGAAAATTGGAAATAAACAAGGTGAAACCGTCCGAGCGACGTCGGGGAGTCGACGTCACCACTTGGATGCTCAAACTTTAAATTTTAGGGATGCTTAAACTATCAAAACTAGTTTTACTTAGAGGCATAAACAATATGCAATCTGTTGTAAGGATAGGCGCCTTTGACCATACTCTAAGGGGCAATCAATACATGCTAGCCGTTTCCTATCCGAAACCTTTTCGGCATTCTGGTATAGCGTGAGTGATATGGACTTTGTCGCTTGTCATAATGTCTAACATTTAATTCGTAGGTCGATACAGTGAGCGACAAGTAGGGACGTTTTGACTAAAACGCTCACATTAGAATAAAAAGGTTCCATTATATTTCTCAATGTTTCAGAAGTTTACGGTACTTCAAATCCAAGATTATTTTTTCTTAAATAATAGAACATTTACAAAGATTTAAGACTTAATAAAATATCCATTAACTCCTTCAAACTCCACTCAAAACATTTAGTAAAAGCATTACTTACCAAGGGTTTTACAGCAGTGGTCAAATAAGGTTGCATCTAATAAGGGCTTTCATACTGACTTACGTCCTTTTGTGTTCAGACTGGCATGAGATATCAGTTTAAGTAGACCATAGATAACCTCTTACAGATTCAGCTTATTAATGATTCAAGACGGAAAAATATTTAGACGTAATAAAATTACAATTACGACCGTTTTAAAAATCTCCAAATCCTTTAGGTATATTATTATTTAAGAGGGTCGGTATTTTTACTTTGGTATATGACATCTAATATTAAAATGTATATCCATAGTAGTGGTACTACTTATAAAAATCCGACCAAGAGCATGTCGGGCCTTGCTCAGTGTAGGGTTCTGTAGTCATTCAAAAACGACTAGGCTAGTTTTGTTCGAAATAATTTTTGACCTACAGATCTTAAATTAGAGGTCCCCTTTCACACCATTTTTTTTGCTTCTGAAGCGGTTGTATCCGAAAATATTGACTTAATACCCGTATTATTTTTTAAAGACCTATTCATTCAGCAATACCACTTTACTACTAGAAACCCTAGAAAAAAAAATTATGTGTGTATTTGTATACCTGTACTAAATTGCGAATTTCTAGTACTAACTGCCACCAAGCTATGCTGTGGACAGACAGACAGACAGACGGACATGCCGAAACTATAAAAGTTCGTAGTTAGCTACGAAACAGTTTTTTTAATAGTATCACTAATGCGCTATTTTTGAGCAGTAACGCCAGAGCTTGTCTCATTTCCGGCATTCGTAAGCTTCGGTATTATTTCTTTAGTAGGTATATGACTTCTAATATTTAAATTGGTTCTCTATATTTCATACTCACGCGCCATCTATTACGAGTGTCTGTGGTTACGCTTTGGCGACCATAAAGTAGATGTAAGCTGAGAGGTTTTATATTTTTATCTCAAAACGCTCGTTAACGCTGCGAGCATTATTACGCGGATAATAATTAGTTCGCCTAATCTTAACTGCCAATAATGTTTGAAATGATGCAGAAATTACATAAACAGTGGTTTCATTTGAAGACAATTCAGCAAAAGTATCACAAGTTTTCAAGAAAACAACCAAATGGGCTATTTGATGGAAAATCAAATCAACTCCCTGCCTAGATTTTTGTTTATTTTTAGTGAATAGCTAACAGATTAAAAGTCAGCAACGCGCACGTGTATCCCCATATGATAGCACGATAACTTAGTAGTTATCCAGACAAGTGTCCATAACTTGCCAAAATCGCAATGTAAAAAATATCTACTTAGCCTATAATGGTACGAGATGTCATAATGCCAATCATTTGAGGAATGTATCTGTCGATGAAAACTTTTTTTCAGAATATATATGTATAGAATAATGTCAAAAACACACTCTATTTAAACATCAGTATATGTATAACGTGCCTTAACTGGCTGTCACAGCTTTAATATTACACGAAGTCAATTTAATAGCATTTCAAGATGAAACCACTGGCTCGCCTAAGTACTTCAACCATCAAGTTTTACGAGGCAAGTATGCTCGTAAAGCTAACGCCGAGTTATTAGCGAGCAACTCGGCCCTATCAGACTATCAAACTCTGTGTCACCCCTTAGGAACTTCACCGGTACTATCCGTGTCCCCAGTGCGACCCCTTAGGAGTAAGAGTACGGGGCCTATAAGTGTTCCTTGTGCCACCCTTTAGAAGCAAGAGTACTGGCCCTATAAATACCCCTTGTACCACCCCCTAAGAAATGTACCGATGAATGTACCCAGTGGCACCCCTCAGTTTTGACTCCCCAAGATTATAGTTGTAATAACGCTACGTGAACATGTAGCTATTGTTTTACTACAGTAAGGCCCTTCTTGGAAAGCAATTAAAGCCACCGGTTACAGTAATTGAAACAAACATACCAGGCGACGTATATTATGAAGTGTGTGATATTTAAATATTTGGAGTGTCATAGAGTAAAAAATTGATGAGGATCCTCTAAATAGATCGAAACATGTCGAGCAATTATCGACTTCAATTACGTGAGTAGCCCGTTTGATAAATATTTAAATATGTAGGCAAAGAAGTAGAAGCAATACATTTTGCGAACCCATGTTACTGAGGCAGTACTTACCATTGGTCGAAATTTAGCCGATTAACGATTTTACGACATGACTTATACGCTTAAAACAAAATGACTAAAAACTAGAAGTGTGTGCGGGAAGAACATGAATTTCTGAAGTTGGCGATGCCGGCTAATTCATGTTTTTGTTAAGTACATTGACGGCTATGATTTATAGCTGAATGTCCTACAAAGCTAAATAATACATAGACATTCTTCAATACATATAAAACTAACATGACCGAGAAATATATGCCCTCGTTATTTAGATCCCAAAAGGATATAAAATTACACAAAATTTCCATACGTAATCTGGATTTCCTCCTATGTTACCGCCATACAAAGTGTATGGAAATGGTAACGAATTAGAAAACAATACATGGAAGTTTTTTTCCCATTGGATCGATCCCAAAAAAGTTCTTGATTCTGTGTAAGGTGCGGTTAAACTAAAAGAGCATTCGCTGTTCTAACCTCCCACTCTATGAAATTCGATCGGTACACAAAACGTGATTGGTTGATTTCGTAGAACGGGCGCTAGAACAGCGAAGTTCTTTTGGTTTAAACGCACCTGTAGAAAGAACCCAAAATTTACCCATAATTCATAATTATGAAAATGAACAAAATAAAACGAAATGCTCTACTAGACTTTATTGTTGAGTACTTTATCTGTATACTCGTAATTTTTTGTATACCTAAACATGACTAATTTCGATTATTAATATTACTATTTTACGTATATTTTAAATAATTATTAATTTAATTTAATTTATATGCAATTATAATTTGATGATTTTTCTGTATTAGTTTTTTAATTTTTATGACAATTTTTATGTATGTAATGTATGATTTCAGGTCTTTTCGCATTTTGTATTTTTTATGATGATGTGTGTTTTATTAAAAACATTAAAGAACTTGAACTTGAACGGTAGGTATCTCTTCGTTGTTGATGTAAATTTAAGTAACTCACAACGGCTTTTCACTCCTGAGCAGAAAAAAGTCGAAAATTTCAGATGCATTGGTGGCAAGTTTTAGCTTTTTTATGGTCAAGGTCGAAACTGCTGAGGATTTTGAACAGGAATCTAAAACAGTCACAATCAGTGAAAATCTAGTTGAGATTTTTTTTTGTTAAGTCTCTCCTCTCTTAGATGCATTTTTCTTCAGAGATCAGATATACACTGGTGAGCCAGTATATTATTATCTGTAGGATTTGCGAATCTCATGTCGTATCATGGGTTCTCTTAATTAAATACGTGAGGGTATGAGTATTTAAGCTCCATGTTCGAGAATGTTTAGGATTCAACAATAGTTTTTTGAATGGCGAACATAACATATCAACACGTGTAGTATAATGTCTAAGATGTACGTGTATTATTAAGACTAGGTACCGGTAAAGTCGGGTTACATTAGCGTTAGGGGGTAACATTGCCCACACGTAAAAACCGATTTGATTGACTCAAATAAATATAAAGATGGTATGTAACATTTTAACTTAACAGTATCAACCAAATAATCTTGTTTTAACTTAATTATTATATTGCCTAAATAGATATTTTTGGGTGGGCAATGCCCCCTAGGGCTTATGTAACCCGATTTTACCTGTTATAAATATACAGTTTTACTGCCCTGCCATAATCATAATTATTTAATTTAACATTTTAAGCGGCTCTGAAATAAAGTGACGCTTCAGCAAAACATAGCAGTTCTAAAGCAAGAGCCATACCTTGTGTTGGAAAGTAAAGGATTCGTTAGGTTTTTCATACATTCTATCGCGCTCGCTCTTGCATATTGGACCGAGCGCGATGGCCTGCTTTACGTATCGAGTAAAACCTGACGTTACCGATACTTGCAAAATCATGGTACGGCTACTGGTAAAATATATTTGCTTGTTTACATCAAAGAAGTAAGATTAAAACCATGTAACTATTAAATATGTTTCATCAAATTCTTTACATTTATTGGGATATAAGTAACCTATATTGAAAATTTTCCAAAAATTAATAAAATTATTTTATTTTTGTAGTACTTTTTGGAATATTATGCATACAACATACGTTGTCCTCAATACGTAAAAATATTTCCAAAATATAGTAAACTCTCGTCTCAATGAACACCAACAATCCCCCGATTTTTATAGGCATTCATATTTCTCATCATTTTACCCAAAATAGTGACAAAAAGCACATTTTAAAACCTACTCTCCCTTTACTCAATAAGGTAGAAACTGCCTTAAACATGCTAGAGAAAGTTAACTCCAAAATGATATAAGAAAAGCTGCCTTAAGTCTTTAATGACAAGGGTGATAATCCCATGCTGAAAGATGGAAGGGTAGATAAGGGATTCAGGGCATTCTTCGTTGCGGTGGCATGCAGATTTTACGCGCGATAGAAAAGGTCCACCCTTTGTACTGGGATGGCTACTTGGGTAGTGATGAAGAGAAAAGTGTTATAAACTTCAGATTTTAAGACCCAAGTAACACTATGAGCGAAATAATATAGTATATATACATGTATTTATTTATTTATTAAGAAAAGAAACAGTGACGTAAACGAATAGAAATAAAGTACAATATACATACCAAAACAGGAGGATTCTTTTTGAATAAAGGGAATGAAAGGAGCATGAGACGAAAGAGAGGGCTCAATTTGATTAAACACAAGTTTATATTTCTTACACATGATGTTTTTCGTAACACTAATGAGGAAAAAATGTAAAAAAATATGAAGAAAGTTAGCGTGTTTTAATATCTAAAAAAGTAAGGAATAAACACCTGAACTATGCGTATCAAAACACCAGATAATTTTCGCAGCCCAGGTACTAACATTATATTATATTTTATCGCTTCATTCTCGATATAATGTTTAACAGGTAGTCCCTTAAACCTACAGGCAACTTGCACGCTTTTAGAGTATTTCGTTTGATTCAGAATTGGTTTATGTAGTTCCGGTGGCAGCCACCCGCTGGCGGGGCGCTGCTGCAAGTCTCATTCCTTTTTCGTGCACGGCAACGAGCGCACGCGCTGCAATCATGCCTAAGCGTACTATCGACCAACGAATTAGCGAATATCACAAAAAGATCGAAGAATTAAAACAACAAAAGAAAAATAAAGACCAGTATCGTAAACGTATACGAATAATTTATTCCTCGTCTGACGAGGACAATAATCAAGGTAAATACTTTTCTTAATCATTTCCAACCATTATGATTTATATATTATATACATATATATAATACTCTACACGTGGTAGCTATATTGTAATATATCTATCCAGGGTTTTTTACAAAGTGTAAGATTAACAAAGAATTTTATGTACCTACCCTCCAGTTATAAAATAAAATAAAAAGAAAATTACGTAGGTACAGTGCTAGCTGCGAGCTAACATTTCTACCTTTTAAGGCTTATTTAAGTCGGGATTGACTGCGAGTCAATTGCGACGTGTTTAACTGCGAGTTAAACACGAGGCACTTGCCAAATATGCCATGGTACCTATCCATGCGATAAATTAATATTAATAAAATGCATAACTAATTGCGAGTCATTTACGTTGTCTTGTCTGCGAGACATGTGCAACTGAGTTTTTACTCACCCTACCCTTATTTGGCCCTTGGATTGAAAATATACATATATAATTCGTATTTTTAGATTCGAATGCCGTTACCCAACATTCTTCAAATGGCCAAACGAGCCGGGAAACCAGCGTGATTGAATCACTCCAACCAGAGCGACAAGAGTGTCAGCAATTACAACCTGCTATGCCAGATAATGCCTTTGAGGCAAATCCATGCCAAGATATTGATGAACATGAGATAATCGAGCCGGAGGTGGAGCAAAATGCCCCCAATCCCGACCAAACCATTGCAGAAGTTCACGTAGAACCAGATCTGCTTATGGCCTTGGGCGAATCCACAGACGACACGCCCGAATTTGGCAATCCTATTCATGAAAACTTAGCTAGCCTATGGTTACCTATACTAAAAAAGGGCCTCCAGAAGGACAATAAGGAAAAACTGCTAAAAAAATATTTAGTACCAGAGAACTGCAAACTTTTGCAGTCTCCTAAACTGAACGCAGAGATTTCTGCAGCAGTATCTGAAATAGTCAGAGGGCGCGATAAAAAGCTGTCTACCATCCAACAGCAGCTCGGCGCAGGCATTACTGCTATCAATAAAGGCATGGAGATTCTGCTGAACTCCGATAATAAAGCTGAAGCTTTGGCGCATCTTAGTGATAGCTGCCGGATCTTAACAGACCTTCACAATGCCTCGACCAAGGACCGAATAAAATTATTGACCCCAAGTCTGGAAAAGAATATTCTTCATGTGATCCAGGATTCGGAAAGAGACGATACATTGTTTGGCAATGCGCTGTCGGATAAAATTAAAGCCAGCAAGGCTATTCAAAGACAAGGGCAACAGATAAAAAAGACTGCGCCTTACCAGGCTTCTACGTCCGGATTCCGCCAGACCACGGCAAACCGCTATACCTCGACGGGAAACTGGAGGGGTCCACCTCGCTATTACAACAGCAGCAGAGGTGGACGAGGCAGCCAGACGAGGACGGCTCCAGCCAGGAGACCGTACAATTACAGCAACCCGGTATCGACAACGAAGCCTGCCCCGCAGTCACAGACCAAGTCTCGTGCCCCAACTCAACAGTAAATAAGGTACATTCTTGCAGGCTAAGCTCATTTTATGATTGTTGGTTAAATGTTGCCCATAATAGCGAAGTTTTAACTTGGATTCGAGAGGGATATAAAATCCCTTTCTCTAAACGCGTTGAACAGCTGCCAGTAAACCACCCCGCTTACTCACTAACCGAAAGTCGCGAAATGTCACTTGCGATCAATAAATTAATAGAATTAGGTGCTATCACTAAATGTGAAGCATCAAGTAACCAGTTTGTTTCCAATATATTTTTGACGCCAAAACCGAACGGTGAAAAACGATTTATACTAAATCTAAAATCGCTGAATAAATTTTTACCTAAAATTCACTTTAAAATGGAAGACCATCGGACTGCGGCCAAGTTAATACCACGAGATAGTTACTTAGCAAACATCGACTTAAAAGAAGCGTACCTTCTTATCCCTATTCATGTTTCAGATCGGAAATATTTACGTTTCCAATTTCAACCTTATGGCTCAAAACATACATTAACATACGAGTTTAATGCCTTACCATATGGCCTATCATTAGCCCCATGGGTCTTTACTAAAGTCATGAAAGAAGTTATAACGGAATTAAGATCCAACGGCCTAAAATCAGTCATGTATTTAGACGACATACTTTGCATAGGCGACGACTATGCTGACTGCGTCAAAAATGTAAACGAGACTGTTAAGTTATTGGAGTGTTTAGGTTTCGTTATTAACTTTAGTAAAAGCTCTCTGGAACCTAAGCAAAGTTGCAAGTTCTTAGGTTTCAACTTTAATAGTCAAAATCTGACCATGTCATTGCCATATGACAAACGTACTAAAATTGCCCAGTTGGTTAACAAGTTTATGAAATTGTCTCGTTGTAGCATCCGCGAATTTGCCCAACTGATCGGTGTACTTATCGCAGCCTGTCCTGCGGTTCAGTATGGTTGGCTGTATACAAAAATTTTAGAACGCCAAAAGTTTTTAGCGTTACGGAATAATAATGACAATTTTGAAGCCAAAATGGCATTGCCCGAAATCATTCACGCTGACCTAAAATGGTGGGTTTATAATATTGCAACCACTGAGAGCCCTATGAGGACAGAGAAGTTTAAATACGAAATATTTACAGATGCCTCTAGATCGGGCTGGGGCGCCGTATGCGGCAATAAAAAAGCAAACGGGTCATGGAAAACTGTTGAGGCGGAACACCATATCAATTATTTAGAATTACTAGCGGCGTTCTTAGGCCTTAAAAGCTTCGCTAACGACTTAACCAACTGTGCAATATTATTACGGATTGATAATACTACAGCTATTAGCTATATTAACCGCATGGGTGGTATACAATTTCCTCATCTGAATAACTTATCGAGGTCTATTTGGCAATGGTGCGAGGAACGCCAAATTTGGTTGTACGCGTCTTACGTGAACACGAAAGACAACCGCGCAGACGAGGAGTCTAGGAAAATTAACCCCGACACTGAGTGGGAGCTGTCTGATGATGCCTTTAATGCCATTGTAAAGAAATTTGGTCATCCAAATATAGATTTGTTCGCTTCTCGCGCTAACACAAAGTGTGACGCATTTGTCTCCTGGAGACAAGAACCCGATGCGAAAGCCGTAGACGCATTTACGCTCAATTGGAGCACTTGTTACTTCTACGCATTCCCTCCGTTTGCGGTAATCCTTAAATGTTTACGAAAGATTGTGGATGATGAAGCTGATGGAATTCTTGTTTTCCCTTATTGGCCTTCACAGGCATGGTTTCCCTTCATGACCAAACTCGTGAAGTCGGAAATTATTACGTTTGTGCCTCACAAACATTTGCTAAAATCTCATTTCAGAGAACACCATCCCCTACACGCAAACCTTACCCTGGCTGCCGCGAGGCTTTGCGGGCGGCGTTCATCCAGCGCGGAACCCCACTAGAGGCGCTCCCTCTTATGCTGGCTTCTTTAGCCCCGACAACCATAAGTCAATACAACGTAACCATAAAATATTGGTGGAAATATTGTATCTCAAAAAATATTGATGCTTATCACATGTCGATTCCTGACGTTCTTTCATTTTTAACGGAATTATTTAATAAGGGTTGCTCTTATAGTTCCTTAAACAGTCACCGCTCAGCATTATCTTTACTGCTCGGCAGTGAAATAGGCAGTGACGACTGCGTAAAAAGACTCTTGAAAGGAGCCTTCAAATTAAGGCCTGTCAAACCAAAATATGACTCCACATGGGATCCCCAGATTGTCCTGAATCACCTGTCATCGTGGTATCCCCACTCCGATATATCCCTCGAAAAAATCACTAAAAAGTTAGTTACTCTTTTAGCACTCTGTACAGCTCACAGAGTGCAAACCCTATCTCTCATAAAATTAGAATATATTTCAGAAATACCAGATGGAATAAAAATTAATATAGTAGACCTGATCAAGACTTCTGCTGTAGGCCGAGAACAACCCTTATTAAACCTACCATTTTTCCGCGAAAAACTAAGCATCTGCCCTGCTACAACCCTTAAGGATTATATTTTTGTCACAAAAAATTTAAGGGTTGGTAGCACAGGAACACTTCTACTTACGTACAAACGACCACACAAGGCTGCAAGCAGCCAGACGTTAAGTAGGTGGATTAAAGAGGTACTTCTCGAAAGCGGGGTCGACGTTAATATTTACGGCGCCCACAGTACGCGACACTCTGCTACTTCGACAGCCTTTGCGGCTGGTATCAGCCTAGATACCATTAGAAAAACGGCTGGTTGGACCAGCACCTCTAAAACTTTTGCGAAGTTCTATAACCGACCAATAGTCAATAATGATAATTGTTTTGATTTCGCTAGATCGATTTGTTTACATGAAGCAAATGTCAATGATGATAACAATGATTTGTAACCATTGTATTTTTTTGTGTGTGTCTTGTAATATTATACACCTTTGTGATTATTAGGCATGTGTCTGTGAGAATAATAAAATTACTAAAACATTAAACAAATGTTTTTATTTTACACAAAACTTTAAACTCTAAACATCTACCTGTTAAACATTATATCGAGAATGAAGCGATAAAATATAATAGATGATTAAACGAACTTTCCTAAAGTGAAGTTCGATCACTATTATATGAGTCGCTTCATTCGAAGATATAAATATAATCACCCGCCCACCCGTAAGTGGCCCAGAACATAAGATTAAAGTTTTGTGAGTGACTCTAAAAAATGAGACTTGCAGCAGCGCCCCGCCAGCGGGTGGCTGCCACCGGAACTACATAAACCAATTCTGAATCAAACGAAATACTCTAAAAGCGTGCAAGTTGCCTGTAGGTTTAAGGGACTACCTGTTAAACATTATATCTTCGAATGAAGCGACTCATATAATAGTGATCGAACTTCACTTTAGGAAAGTTCGTTTAATCATCTATTATTTTTGTTACAATACGTTTGACGTGTGTTTTATTAACATTAAAGAACTTGAACTAGAATAATATCCACTGTCAACGTAATGTTGTACGAAAGTAAATTACAGACCCAGTTCGTAATTTAGCACTTACGGCACGCTTTGCTTGCGTATAACGACATGCTTTCCAAACAAGTGTGTTGAAAAATAATTCTGTCATTAGCACTTCTATCCTCCATTGTACTTAAACTATCCCTTTCTTCTAAAACGCTATCACGAGTTCCACTCCGGCGCGCGGCAAAAAATCGCACCGGATTCTGAATAAATTACCAGACTCGACGTTTCGGTCGCATTTATAGCCCTTTTAGGAATAATACGAACCATTTTATTAAGAAAATGGAATAGAATAGTCTTTATTCCGTCATCACAGGTAACAATCAGATGGTAAATACAGGAAAAGTAGCAATTCCATGACGCGCCGTTTGGCATAAGAAATACATTTTTAAATTGATAAGTACATCAAATCCTTGTCAAAACAAATTATAGATTAAAACTAGCTAAGAATTACACAAATTATTTATGTGAATATTATTATATTTATGTGAGACTTGTATTGTGAAGCAATCTATTGAAAAAATACATTATGACAATACGTGGCTGCCAAAATTTAGCAAAGAAAAATCTTAGTGGGTATTTTGATTTCCAAGACCTCATGTTACTGACGACAAGTCATCATTATCAGCCTATGTTAGTCCACTGCTGGACGTAGGCCTCTCCTATTTGCGTATAGACGTAATAAATGCCCATAATCACCACGCTGGGCGAGCGGATTGGCGATCGCAGTAATGTGTCCACTATGATGACGCTGCTGCCCATCATCAATCTTTTAGAATGGTCAGTGACACTTCAATTGCTTAGTCGACTCTTACGACACCCGGAGGAGGAGTTGGGGTGGTGACAAATATATTCTTACTGCCGTCACCATACGGCAACGTACGGCAACGACGATAAGTACCACTTTACGAAATTCGTTCGTTACATAAAACGTGATTCGTTGTTATTCGTTGATTTCGTAGAGTGAGGGATAGGATGAGCGAATGCTCGTTTGGTCTAAGTGCAACTTTAGATGAAATTTCATTCATTTATGCCAATATACCTACGCAATTATACAACATACGATTTATTAAAAATAGCCTGAACACTGACCTACAAAACGTTGTGATCCCTTAAATTTTTCCACACTCCAAAAATACCTACCAAAACAACATAATCCTTAAGAATTAAAATCAGTAAATTATTGCTCTGTTTTTCTAATATTTTGATTAGACGGAACATGTGTATGTTTGTGATCTGATGATCTGCGTATTACCTGCATTTGTCGGTCAAAAATGAACCTTAATCCAACGTGTTAACGGTGCCGAGATTTGTTGGATGTGTTGTTATGTTTACATTGACGCAAGATGGTGGGCATGCAGCCAATTAGATAAGTTATAGTAAAATATAATGGCGTTTGTAATTATTACTATGGCATTACTATGTAGATCTCTTTGATCATGCAATGAAAGAATGATAAAGAGGTTGTGCATCTCATTAATAAAAATGATATTGCCAAGAGTAAGAAGCTTTTATTCTGAAAGAGTCATCAAATGATGTAGTTCGTAATCATTTACTCCTGTGCTTTTAAAATTAACGGGTTTTCACTCAATGAAATACATTTTTTTATCCTATAATTATTGTGGGGTATCATTGAATAGGTTACTTAAAAATGAAAAAAGGGTCTGAAAAGAAAGTCAATATTTTTGGAGATAACCACTCCAGATTAAAAAAAAAATGTGTCCCCCCCTTCTAAATTTTGATCCGTGGGTCCAAAAAATATGAAAAAAATCATGAATAAAACTTATAGAAAACGTCAAAATATAACTATTATGAACATAATCGGCCCAGCCGTTTTTGAACAACAACGGAACCCTACACTGAGAATGGCCCGACATACTCTTGGCTAGGTTTTCTACTTTTTTTCTCTCAAATTGATTTTAACTATTAGTTCAACTGTTTTAGAGATGTCCTTTAGAAAGTCACGAAAGTTAAACCGTTCACCTTTATACTTGAAACATGATGTAATGAAACGATTGCATTTCTACAGCTTCATCAGACAGTTGTCAACCCAACTTTGTTTTTAATTAGACTATTGTAAATTGGAAATAATGCTTTTCAATTATAAGATGTTTGATTGGTTTCTTTGCAACCGTACGCAGTTAATCAATTTCGTTAATAACTGATTATGTCAATTAATAAATGATGTTTTTAGAATTCAGAATTATTTTCTGTTTTTTTTTCATCGAATTAAATCCTATTTTTTCTTCTTTGAACTTCTCAGCAGATTTTCTAGAATATACTTACCCTGAAAAAAATCTTAATTTTTTGCGCATACCTACGTATGCGTTTGGTAAATAACCCTGAATTAAGAAAAGAAACATCTTCTAATTTTGCGGGCATGCTTTTGGTAAATAACCCTGAATTAAGAAATCAAACATTTTCGATTTTCGATGGTATGCGTTTGGTAATCAAACCCGGATAAAGAAAAGAATCATCTTCAGTTTTGCTATTGGTAAATAACCCTAAATTAAGAAAAGAAACATCTTCGATTTTTGCGAGCAATCTTTTGGTAAACATCCCAAATTCTGAATAAGAACGTATTAACTCCGGAGTGTGAAGCGTGATGCATTTCATCAACCTGGCGCTGCGCCAGCGCACGCCCCGCGTCTATTCCCGGAGCCGAGCCCACCCGAACATCGCCGAAGATTGCCGAACTTAGCTTACTACCGTGAAAATCGAAATTAGTAGATTTCGAGGTTTTTGCGCTGTCACTCCAACGGGGTCGTCATCAGAGTGAGAGGGACAAATCCTCGAAATTTACGGATTTCGAAGTTCGTGGTGGGCCGCTGCTGGCTGATGGAAAGGTTATCATGAAAAGATTATGGATTTATATTGAGCGTGCTCAGAGAAAATACGAAAACATGAGACGTCTTATGAGATTGTTGGGGATTTGCGAACGACAGCATTTTATGTCTTAAAAGCGTCAACTTACTGAGTAAATACATTATGTGTTCTGAAAATAATAAAAACTATTGATATTAATTAAAATATAATAGGTAAATCAATGATTTTCTACATCTGACACATTAAACAAAACAGCTAGTGACACTACTGTTCGCACACCACTGATAATTACGATACAGAAGCTAAAGTAGGTAGGTACTACAAATTATGAAAATAATAGAACAGGCGAAAATAAGGTTTTTTAAAAGCTTAAGGCATGCAGGGACAGTATTTTCCTTAAATTATAATACTGATTTTATCTTAAGAATGCTAACATAATAACAATATTTTGTAAATGCCTTCTTCGTCATGGTCAATAAGAACTACGAACGAACGTAACGAAGTTACATCATCTGCAATATGAATTGCATTATACCATTGCACTATGTTGTTTTCTTGTTTATTGTAAATTGCATCAATAACCTAACCCTGCATCAATAACCTGTCATAAATACTTGTTTATCATCAGATACTTGGCTATTTGGCACCGAATTTCCTATGAATCTTTCATCTATTTTTCGTGGAAAGGTTGTAACAAAAATAGCAGCATCGGTATGTTTACTATGGCTTGTTTTTATGTATTCTGTTTCTATTTATATATTTAAATTTATTTAATGTAATATTTGTAAAAGTATTTACAGTTAACAGTGTAACAGTGGTAATAAGTAGCTAATCTTCATAAAAAATCTACGAGAATTTGAAAATCGAAAGCTAATGTTAACTTTTT
>JALPQI010028781.1:0-16137 GCA_025490895.1 Thaumatotibia leucotreta | reverse complement strand
TTACCACCTTTGCCGCGTCCAGACATGTTTGTTTATTAAGTTAGTTTAACAAGTTAAAGAAAGAACTATGCGCACAGCACGAATGCCTGTGAGTATAATAAAAATTTCCCTCGCGAACATTGCTCTTATATAATCTATACGGAGACAGAAAGGTCCGGATAGTGGGGGCATAACGAGCCGACTATAACCGAACGCGGTCGTCGAATCGCGTTCGTGCGAGTGAGAGAGCGATACCGATGTTACGAATAGTATTATCAATACGTGCACATTCAATATGATTTCAATCATGTCGCGTGTAAAATTAAGATATTTGGGACCATTCGGAGTCAAAAATGAATTGAATCGTACATCAATATGACAACATTCAATATGATTTTAATATTGTACTTGATTAAATTTTTCTTTTAATATGTGTATTATATTATTTATAAAACTGCAAATGTCATAATTATATACAATAGTTTATGGGTTATGTCTGTCTGTCTGTCTGTCTGTCGTTTGTAATTTATTGTATAAAATTCACTATAAAGACTTGCCGAATTGTATATTCAATACGTGCGATTTCAATATGATTCAGATCATATTTTGAAACTTGTTTCAGTATAAAATAAATAGTTACTGAACCGACTGTACACACACCATATTGATTGATATTGTTTGTTATTAGATAATTATTATGATTGTATTCTGTTATTATATAATATTTTTATAGTTTACTTTATTTAAACCCCCATTCTCTTATAGGGAGACACGTGAGTGTGTATGTATGTACCTCTTCAATATCATAGCGCGGGTTCTCAGAGTGTTTTTGTTAAATGATATAGGTATGTGCATCATACGAATTAACACTTTTTGTTGTAATTTGAACTGATCTGTTGTATGCATGTTCTGTTGTTTATTTGTTTGTTAAGTGTACCTAGATAGATTCGATTGATCGATCGACTGGTAATTGGCTTGTTTGAAACAATAGGTTCGTGGACCTTTGAATACATTTGTTAGCCCTGAAAAGGGCTTTTTGATGTGCGCTATAACGCGCACGTGGGTGAGTGGGCTAGAGAGAGGCGACGTCGTTGCAAAAACGACATCTACATCCTCCTCCGCCTTCTCTACCATCACAGAACCGACGACGATGACGACGTCGACGTCGAATTTACTTCTTCGACGCGGCCTTCTTCGGTGCGGGTTTCGCCTTGGGAGCGGCCGCAGCCTTCTTTGGCTTGGGTGCTTTAGGCTTCTTCGTGGGTGGCTTCGCGCTCTTCTTGGCCTTAGAAGCGGCCGCGCTCTTAGCTTTGGAGGGCGTCGACGGTTTCTTGGCGGCGGCGGGCTTCTTCTTCGCGGCGGCCGCCTTCTTGTCCTTGGTGGCGGCTTTAGGTTTGGCCGGGGATGCGGCTGCCTTCTTCGCCTTAGCGGGCTTAGCGGCGGCGGCGGGCTTCTTAGCGGCGGTCGAAGATTTGGCGGTAGACTTCTTGGCCGCAGCGGGTTTCTTGCCTCCCGAAGACGACTTAGACTCCAGCTTGAATGACCCAGAAGCTCCCTTGCCTTTGGTCTGAATCAGTGCACCGGATTCGACGGCGCTCTTAAGATATTTCCTGATGAACGGAGCCAGCTTCTCGGCGTCTACCTTGTACTGGGCTGCGATGTATTTCTTGATAGCCTGCAGGGATGAACCGCTCCTCTCCTTCAACTCCTTAATGGCGCTGTTCACCATTTCGGATGTCTTCGGATGGGTCGGCTTCGCCTTAGGCTTCTTCGCGCCGGCAGATGCGGACGCCTTAGGCTTCTTCGCGGGCGTGGCCGGAGCGGGTGCGTCGGCGGCAACTGCGGTGTCTGCCATGTTTGATTTAATTGAAAAATTAAACAAACAAATCAAACGAGAAAGTCGAGAGAGATGTGGCTGCGAACGAACGCGTAACGCAAGTGAGTACGGTAACAAGCGCGAGACGACCAACACGGGCGCTGCGCTGGCGAATACTAATATCTCAAAAGAGGGAGCCACCGTTAATATATAGTTTCACGAATAATCGTAAGGTAGACCCATGCAGTCATAGACGTTTTCTCGTAATAACACTTCGGAGTTTTCACTTGCTCTTTTATGATTAAAGTGAATTTATACCGATATATATTGCGAGTACCCGTATAATATTGGAATTGTACGTTCCTTATGAAATGATATATGGTATTAAATAGTATTTTTGAAATTTAGTCTACGGACTAGCGCACGAGAGAACATTACTTTTGGTATTATCGGGTGAGGACACCTCGGGTCAGTTTAAAAATTGATATTTCTCAATAATAAACAAATATAATGATATTATGCGTCTTCGCTGCGAAAGCGAAGATACTATATATGGTGGTGACACAATAGCGTTGATAGAAAAATATTGTTATAGTATTATTTTTACGTTTTATCTCCACTGTCGTAAAACAGACGGACCGCGAGTTGCGCCAGTGCCTACGTGCAACGTTCCGTCGCCTCCTGGTAACTAATGTAATAAAAAGGGAGATGAATTTAATTAATTTATTTTTTACAATTATTATATATACACGTATATCTTAAATGCAATAGCATGTAGTAATTATGATAATATTATATAATAAATCGTTTAGTAAGAGATACTTATGTAAGTATACCTCCTCCGCGCGGGCTTAATAGAGAGATGATACCTTAGTAGTTAGTTTTTGGTGGGTGAGATTCATTAAAAGATCTCTCGACTAACACACTAATTTGACTAGAGTTTCGCTTAATGATAGTTATCAATCTAATACAGGATATTAATTAGGTTTTTATAAATCTTCGGCAACCACCATAATAAAATAACCTAGGTAACTAACTAGTGTACCGTTATTGAAAGAAAGAAGGAAGGAAAATACATTTGTTAATAGCTTAAAAATAAATAGAATTATTAATAAAATCGCCTGCTATTTATAAGATACCTAGTCTTACCGAATAGAAAATGCCTAGGTGTACGCGATGACGTAGGTGGGGGTGTCGTGCGGACTCGGGGGCGAGAGTTTCAGTTCGATTTTAGCCTATGAAAATGGCGGATTTTCTGTCTTTTTTTATTTTCATTTTTTGTCTCGCCTTAACATATTCACTTCAAAATTCGTCTATAAATTAGATCAGTGCGGGTCAGGTGAGCCGAGATTGCACCTGTGAGACCAGGATAAGACTTGTGAATTGTGTTGCGCGTGCGTCGGTGGTGGTTGTTCTCTAAATGTGATAGTTATTTAGTATTGTTTTGCATTTTTTTTTTTTTTTACGTGTTTGATTAATTGCCGGTGGTCAGGTATTTAGTGTAAATGAGTTGCGTATGTTTTTAGTTTTTGTTTTTGAAGGTGTGAACGTTTGAAGTGTACCGCTTATGTGTGACTTTGACGATTTGGATTGTAAATTTGTAAAAGGTGAGTTGCTAGTGTGTATATGTTTTATAATTAATATATTCAAGTAGATAATTATGTATGCATGTATGTTTGTTTGTTTGTATGCATCTAAGTATATGTCGAAAAATCGGGATAGGAGCTAGATAGATGATGTACCTGAACGCTCGGTCGGTCGGCCGCTCGCTCGCCAGCCCGCCCGGCTTTTCTGTCGGTCGCATGTACGTCCTATTGGAATGGAGATATCGTGATATCGTTGCAGCGACGGCGGCGGTTGTTCGTCTTCGTATTAAGAATATACTTGTGGAAGTTAATTATTTTTATATATGGGGGGGTGTAATTTGGCAGTTATTTCTAGGCTAGTTATATAGATGGATATAGTTATATCGAATATAGCGTTTTTTTTTTTCACTACGGTCAGACAGACAGATCAATAATATAAATACTGGTAGTATATATATATAGTGTGTGTGGCATATGCATGTATATTATATATATAAAGTAAGCACATATATACTTAGGTACTTGCTTTCGAAAGTGCGAATTTGTAGGATAAAAAAAAAAAAAATACTTTCAATTCCGTAACGACAAAAATGTATTAACGTTTATAATACTTTCAGAGGACGGAGACGGCGGAGTGGGAGGAGAGCCTGCGTAGCGTGGCCGAGGCTGATTGACTGACTGAAAAGCACGCAGCAGCATACGTCATAAGAGTCGAGAATTTACTAAGAGACGTGTGCTAGGGGGTAAGTAAGTTTATTATTTATTAACCTCCTCCGCTTTTATATGTATTTATTAGTTATATATTATTACGCTGAGATAGATTGATATGTCTGTCTGTGTGCGTAGGTAAGAAACGCTTTAATACTTATTATATAATAGAATGATATGCGGCCCTGAAAAGGGCCTTTTGTAAATTGCGACAGACGACGCGAATTACGCGAAGCCTGTGCGCGGTGGTCGCACGCACGCTTGCGGGCGGGCGGGCGGCCGAGCGAGTTGGCGCTTAACCACCGAAACCGTAGAGGGTGCGACCCTGGCGTTTCAGGGCGTACACTACGTCCATGGCGGTGACGGTCTTCCTCTTGGCGTGCTCGGTGTATGTGACGGCGTCACGGATCACGTTCTCGAGGAACACCTTCAGCACGCCGCGGGTCTCCTCGTAGATGAGACCGGAGATACGCTTGACGCCTCCTCTGCGGGCCAAACGGCGGATGGCGGGCTTGGTGATACCCTGGATGTTATCACGAAGCACCTTCCTGTGGCGCTTGGCTCCTCCTTTTCCCAGACCTTTGCCTCCCTTACCGCGACCGGTCATCTTTTCTGGTTAAGTTTTGATATATCTCTCTCACGAACGGAACACGACACACGACTTGCGGCGCGCGTCGACACGAATGGAATAGCTCCGATCACATTTTTAACTTTTTTTTTTTTAACTGGTGCCTTCAGCCTCCTTGCGGAGTTTGCTGGGAGTCTTGGCTGGCGTTGGGAGGTCTCCTTTTGGGCCTCCCGAACGCCGGATAAATTATTATTGTGTACGCGGGCACTCGGGTGCTCGGGCAGCCCGAGGCAGTGTATGTAAAGTGTAATTTTTATGCTACGTTATTTGTCATTTCAAACTAAGTGGATAGTGTAGTGATGAGATGTTTAACGCACGGTATGTATACCATACCGCGCGGCGTAGTGTCTTTGTATAGTATTATTGGGTAGTACGCGGTGGCCGGCCCCGGCGGCGGGCCCGGCGATGTATGTCGAGAGTCGCAGTCGCTTGTCTTTGTCGATCAGTCGCTGAGTCGGTAATCTGTCTTATAGTCGCTGTTATGTAGTCGTCGGAGTCGTTGAGCACGTCCTTAGGTCGGCGAATATCGCGTCCCCGCGGGCGCGCTCGTCGGCGGTCGGCTGTCGTCTGCGCGGAGCGCGTAGCGTCGGGAGGGGCGTGGCTTGGGTCGGGGGCGGGGCTAGCGGCGGCCGCCATGATGTGTAGGGACGGGTCGGTCGTTAGCGGGTCTGTTCGGGTAGGAAGGGGACTAGGGTATCGGTGCCCTCTTGGGATAAGGTGTGGGAGGTCGGGTTTAGGGGATACTCGGTAGTCAGAAGCGTCTCGGATTAACTTATTGGGGTGATGGGGTGCGGAATCGAAATAATGACGGGATGCTGTGCGGAGAAAGTCGTAAATGGTAGGGATGCGGGCGTGGTAGTGATTGTCCACATTGGTAACGTACCAAGGGGACTGGAGGGTGCGGCGGAGGAACTTGTTTTGAAGGGTCTGAAGGGGCTGGAGCCTACTCTCACCAAGATAGGAGAAGACGGGACAGGCGTAGGAGAAAATGGGACGGACTACGGTCTTGAAAAGGTGGACTTTGTTCCTGGAGGAAAGTTTCGAGGCTTTGTTTGTCATGGGTCCCAGGCGGTTCATGACAAACAAAGCCTTCGCTCTGACTTTCTCCAGGTGGGGACGGAAGGTGAGGCGCGAGTCCAGTGTGACACCAAGGTACTTCACCTTGGTGTCATAAGGGATCGCTTTGTCGTAAAGGGTGATAGGTGGGATGTCTGGGCGGGTGCGAAGGGTAGGGTGGAAGAGGATGGCAGCACTCTTTTCGGGATTCACTTCGATCCTCCAGAGCTTACACCAATCCCCGAGGGAATTGATGGCACTCTGGAGTTCTCTGCGAATCACGGAAAGAGTGGTGTGGGTGAAGAAGAGGGCGGTGTCATCAGCGAATAGTGCCAGCTGGACGGATGGGTGTTTGGGGATGTCGTTGGTGTAGAGGGAGTACAGGAGGGGGGACAGCGCAGACCCCTGAGGAACGCCTGCTCGGATGGGGTGGGGGTCCGATAGCGATTTTTCTACTCTGTAGCGGAAATGGCGCTCTGACAGAAAGTCTCCTACTAAGTGTAGGAGGCGATCTGGCATGCCTAGCTGGTATAACTTGTATACCAAGCCAGGGTGCCAGACTCTGTCAAAGGCTTTCGCTACGTCTAGAAAGATCGCTCCGGTTTTGAGCCCACCCAATCGCGAGAAGCCATCCAGGACGTGCTCCACGATCCTGTGGACTTGGTGCACGCAGGAGTGTCTGGCCCTGAAGCCAAACTGCTCCTGAATGAGAATATCTTTCTCATTGCACCAAGCCTGGATACGTGTTAGCACTATCCTTTCATATATTTTCCCCAGGGAGCTGAGGAGGCTGATGGGTCTGTAGGAGGAGGGAAGGGTCTTGGGTTTGCCTGGTTTAGGTATGCCGATGACCGTGGCAACCTTCCAGGCGGATGGGAAATGGCTGTTAGCCAGGGCTGCGGAGAGGAGTTTGGATAGGAAGTCAAGATGGGGACCGGGCAGAAGTTTCAGGAGCTGGTTGGAAATTCCATCCGCTCCTGGAGCCTTCCTCCGGTGTAGGCCCCTGATGAGGAGTAGGAGTTCATCAGGGGTGACTGGGTTGATAGGGTCGTCGAGGAGGGGGAAGGATAGGATCTCGGGGACTATGGATTCAACATAGGTGGTGTGGGTAGGGTCTTGGGAGGTAGTGCTGGGACTGCATTGCCCTTCCAGGCTCGCTGCAAGGCACTCGGCCTTTTCCTCGTCCTCAAAGGCCGGGGTAGGATGGTCTGGCCTCTGTAGGGGGGGTATTGTCGTTACTTGGTCTGCTTTGAAATATTTCGCTAATCTCCAGTAGGCATTGTGCCCTGGCGAAATATTCCCAAGCAGATTGCTGAATTGGGTCGCACGATAATCGGCAATCTTGATCCTTACCTCGCGTTGCAAGGATCTCATAGATCTCCGATTATCGTCCGACGGGAATCGAGAGTATTGTCTTATAGCTGCGTTCTTCCTGTCCAACAGCCTTCTCAGGCCCGTCGGGAGGGGCCGGCGACGAGACTCGTCATCCGGTACCTCCCTGGAGGCCTCTCTACATACAGAGGAGAGATGGTTGGTGTACAGGTCGATCGCAGCGTCTGTCTGTTCTTTAGTGGTAACGGGTGTATCTAAGATGTCAGAGGGTGCCTGGAGGAGGCCTTCTTTCACCTTTTCCCAGTCCACGAGTGTTCTGGTACTTGGGGAATTACTATCGGGGGGGCCGAGTCGCAAGATGACTGGCCTATGATCAGAATCAAGTTCGTGTGCTACTTCTATAGAACGCATCGTGAGCGATACGTTCTTTAGAAGTACAAGGTCGAGAATGTCGGGTCTGTGGTCGATGATGTTAGGGTAGTGAGTAGGTTCTAGAGGGGCTATGAGGTCGAACTCCAGACCATCCTGCAGCAGATGGTAGAGCCTGGTGCCGTTGCTGTTCCGAGCAATGCAGTTCCAGGACTGGTGCTTGCTGTTTAGGTCTCCGCCCAATAAGACGGAGGGTCCCAAATCAGCAAGCTCCTTAAGGTCACTTAGAAGGAGGGACTTACCAGGAGGGAGGTATGCTGACACTATTGTGATGGGAGGATGACCTTCGGGTGTGATGCGGCAGACGGATGCTTCTATGTTGGTGAGAGTAGGGGGGTCTAGAGGGATGCAGTGAAGTAGGGATTTGTAGAAGATTAGGGTTCCCCCCATACGGATGGGGAACCTGTCGTTCCTGACTACCGAGTATCCTGGGATACGGAAGGTTCTATGGTTGGGCTTGAGGAAGGTTTCTTGTAGTAGGAGTAAATGGATGTTATGGGAGTCGAGGAAGGTGATGATCTCGTCCTTCATGCCCTTAATGCCGTTAACATTATACGTGGCTATGTTAATCGATTTAGGCCGCACTTTCCTGCCTTGCAGATCCATTAAGGGCATGAAGGAGAAGTCTGGAGGCTGTACGCCGCGAGTTCGCGGTCGTACTCCGCCAGGATTTCAAGGGTCAGTTTCGCGTCGGCCCCAGCGAGCCTGGCCTCAATGGCGGAGAGGCGCGCGCGGAAGGCGCGGGCTCTCTCCAGCATTGGGGTGCTGCTGGGGACGGCGCGAGACGATGGGGGAAGGGGAGCGGGTCTGGGTTGGGTCCAGGCGTTGGGGACAGGGAGGGTCGGGGTGGGGAGGAGGGCTGGTCGTTGGAATTGGTGATGTTGGGGGGTCGTGGGGGGTTGAGTGGTTTGGGTAAGGGGGGGGAATTGGTTCTGTGTCAGGTTTGGGATTTGATGCGTGCGCGGGACGGCTGGCCCGCCCTGGCGTGCGGCGGCGGTGAAAGTCCGTGGTTTCGGTGCCATGGGGCACCCACGGTAGCTGGCCGGGTGAAGCCCGACCGTGCCGCACCTGGTGCATGCCACAGGGGCATCCGGTGTGCGACCGCACTCCCAGGACGGGTGGTCGCCGGCGCACTTAACGCACTTGGGCGGAGAGGTGCACATGCGTTGAGTGTGGCCGTAGCCTTGGCACTTAAAGCACTGCACCTCCCCGTCCAGCGCCCGTGGATGTTCTGCTCGAACACCCGACAGTTTGCAGACCTCAGATATTTTAAGAATGTCATTTTCCTTAGGTCCTTTTTGTACCTTCACCAGTACCATATCGTACTGTCCCTTCTTGCGGTTGTGGAGGCGGTGGACTTCTACTGCTTCGATCCCCTGTTCCCGGAGATCTGCCAGAACCTCGTTTGAGGAGAATTCCTTAGGAATTCCCCTCAAAACCGCCCTGAAAAAGCGTTCCTCCGGGAACCGATCTCTGATCCTGGGGATCTTCATATCATCAATTAGTTTAATGGTGGACCTGTACTGGTCCACCCCCTCCACTGCCAGGCGGATGCCGTCTTGGCAGTTGCTCCCCTGTATCCTAACTCCCCGTTGGGCGAGGAGGGAGAGCACGGTATGGTATTTTGTTTTGTCTTTGATTATGACTGTAAAAGGTCTTGGAGGTTTGGCGGTCTGCAGACCGTCGGGTGCGTGGTCGGGTGTGTGGTTTGGGGTCGTGGTGGTGGTGGTGTTGGAGGGTCGGGCGGATGTGGCGGCCGTCGAGGGTCTTGGAGCTGGGGTTGGGGAAGCTGTCAGGGGGTTTGGGGTGGGGGTGGGCTGAGAGCCCGGGGTCTGGGTCTGGGGGGGAGGCTGCCTCCTCTTCGCCCTTCCCTTCCTCCCTTCCACCTTTTGCCACTTGGGCCCTGTAAGGCCCTGGGCCACTTCGCCCATGTCGTCACCCTCGTCCGAGGATGACGACATGGACGCGTCCAAAATAGGGGGGTTCTGGGGGGGCTTGGGGTCGTCCTCGCTAGAGGAGAACGCCTTGGTGGGGAGGGGCGAGCGGGAGCAGTCTCTCGTCCGTGTCTGACTTTTTGTGAGCCTCTCGGCGCGCCTTCGGGTCTCGACTTTCCCGACCTTCCCCTTTCGGGGCGTGGCCGGGGGCGCGGCGACTGTTAGTGCGCCATCCGCTCGGGAGATGGCGCCGGAGGCGCGGCGAGAGAGCTCGGTCGTAGCATGTTTCTTTTTCTCGTCTTCTGTCAGTTTAATATGTAGTCGTCCCTCGAGTAGGGCCCTTTTGGAGGTTTCTACCGCCTCCAGTAGAGAATCCTCCAGATTTACCGGACGCCTGCGGTACACTTCTATACGGCGCTCGCAGGCGTCCCGCATGAATGCGTCAAATTTCTTCGCGCCAATTGGGTCGTAAATCTGGAGGAACTCTCTAAGCAGTACCATAAGGAACCCTCCATCCAGGCCCGGTGCGTCGTGTTCAGTCGGAGTCTCTGTCGTTGTCTTGTCGTCGGGATTGTCGAGTCGGTGTTGGTTAGTGTAGCCTAGGTCCGGTGTACTCGGGACGCCCGAGGGCGGCCCGAGGTGAGTACTTACATTGCCGTTTGATGAGATGGTCGGGTGCGGTTCGGGCGGCAAAGGTCCCCGGGGTTCCTCTGCCTGGGGGGCAGGGGGCCCGGGCGGGGGCTTGTTTTCATCGGGAGGTCCCATTACTCGATCCTTTCACATAAATAAATCCTTGAGCACTGTGATCCTTGTCGATGGCACTTATCACTTTTCTGTCGCAATTGGCGCGTGCGCTCGGCGCGGCGGTCGTACGCAGAATGAGCTCCCAGCCAGCTGCTGCTCCGATCACACGGCCCGGTTCGCCTTTTATACGTTTTACCCTATTGCGGGGAGACGGGGGACGCGGTAGGTGACAGATAATTTATATTTTCCGAGTATTAAAGTATTATATATTTATCATAATCTTAATATCGTTTCTTAAATGCATTTTTATTAATGATATATAATTACTTAACCTACCTAGTTCATTATAATACTACTCAAACTACTTGCCTGACGTACTTAGGCCTCATTGTAACTTGGATATTCACATTTCGTATTTTAACATCATGATCGTCGTCAATTGTCTTCTGTTCGTTTATATAAATATTACATACATACATCACATATCGTATATACACGATATAACCCAGTCGCCTTTCTTATGCCTAGTTATATTCTAGTATTTATTTAATGAATTACTAAACTGTATATTATAATATAACTACGTATATGTATATTTTATGTTAAGACCTTTATTGGTCTGTCGGTCGATTGTGTTTTAAAATTTGATTGATTTACGAATGTGTTATGTGCAAAGAAACCATCATAGATATTTCAATTCGAATCGTGTGTGGCCCTGAAAAGGGCCTTTTGATAATAAAAAATAAAGAGAGATACGAGTCAATTTCGCATGTCCGGAAAATCGCGGACCACGGTAATGTATGACACGCTCCCGTCGATATTTTTTTCTAAATTAGGCGCGTTCGCCGCGGATCCTGCGAGCCAGCTGGATGTCCTTGGGCATGATGGTTACGCGCTTGGCGTGGATGGCGCACAAGTTGGTGTCCTCGAAGAGACCCACCAGGTAAGCCTCGCTGGCCTCCTGAAGAGCCATAACGGCAGAGCTCTGGAAGCGCAGGTCGGTCTTGAAGTCCTGGGCGATCTCACGGACCAGACGCTGGAAGGGCAGTTTGCGGATCAACAGCTCAGTGCTCTTCTGGTAACGACGGATCTCACGGAGAGCGACGGTTCCTGGCCTGTAGCGATGGGGCTTCTTGACACCTCCAGTGGCGGGCGCGCTCTTGCGAGCCGCCTTGGTGGCGAGCTGTTTGCGGGGCGCTTTACCACCGGTGGATTTACGAGCGGTCTGCTTGGTACGAGCCATTTCGTAAAATTACACGTGCGTAGTCTACGTTAACGAGTCACGAGCGAGAATAAACGGTCCGAGCGCCGCGCGGGCTCCTTTTATATTACGGACCGAAAGGGACGGGCTTAGTGTTCGTGCGAGCGAGAGGGAGATATATAAAAAAAATAAATGATATCTATCCCCCTTACTCGTGAGATTACTAAAGTATACATAACATAATATACATTATATATATATTTTTTTCCTTTTAACCCAACCTAACCTAACCTAACCTAACAATTTGGAACCTAACATTTTCCAACCTAACATTTTCTAACCTAACATTTTCGAACCTAACCTTTTTTTTATAATATATATATATATATATATATATATATATATATATATAAAAAACTGGCAATCAAGTAACCACGTCGCTTTTCTTTCTTTATATTTATATCACAAATATAAAGATTTAAGGTAATTTGTTATATATTATTTAATATATTTGTGATAACACGTTATACGTATCGAAACTACACTTATTCATCGAACGTAGAGCGAGTCAATAGGCTTTATTTTATTAAAATATTTATTATATTTATATTCGTTCTAATGATTGTGTGCGTGTTTGGTTGATTGATCGATCGATGTCAATGTTTACTGTCTAGAAACTGTATACATATATTATGTTTTATCAGAATTGTTTTGTGGCCCTGAAAAGGGCCTTTTAGGTTGCAACATGTACAACTAGCAATCTAGCGAGCGTGTCGTGTCGCTTTTGCCAAACTCATCACACACATTATTATTTAATTAATAATTATGTACGACGAGGTAGCGCAACGCGAGGTGACGACGACGCTTACTTGGAGCTGGTGTACTTGGTGACGGCCTTGGTGCCTTCACTGACGGCGTGCTTGGCGAGCTCTCCGGGCAACAGGAGCCTCACAGAGGTCTGCACCTCCCTGCTGGTGATGGTGGATCTCTTGTTGTAGTGAGCCAGGCGGGACGCTTCGGCGGCGATGCGCTCGAAGATGTCGTTAACGAACGAGTTCATGATCGACATGGCCTTGCTGGAGATACCGGTGTCGGGATGGACCTGCTTGAGCACCTTGTAGATGTAGATGGCGTAACTCTCCTTCCTCTTGTGCTTCTTCTTTTTCTTATCCGACTTGGAGATGTTCTTCTGGGCCTTGCCGGATTTCTTGGCGGCCTTACCGCTAGTTTTCGGTGGCATATTGAGTTAGTTAGATGTTCACAGTGCGAGAGTCGAACTGAAAATGTATTCTCGTCAGAGCGAATCGGACTTTTGTTAATACCCGCGTACCGCTAGTGGGGGACGGGATAACGAGCGGCGCACCGCTCTCTTTCGACCAATAGCGTATTTTCATAGTCTGGCATGTCGATCGACCGGCATTGCGGCAGTGGGGATTATTACCGTTTCGATGTTATTAATATTGTTATAATTATTCAATAAGTACCTACATACCTATCTATATGTATGTATCTATCTATCTTCCTTCGTATATAACATGTATGCGAACCGAACATGTATTTGTGTCTAACTAACAACAACAACATCATCATCATCATCATCATCATCATCATCATCATCATCATATCCAATTTTATAATATAATATATATATACTATCTTCTACTAACATACCGTACTTTGTGTCTAGAAGAAAACGGAATGTTTGTTGTATTTTTAATGTCAATGCTCACCAAAATATATGAAAATTTTGACGTCATTTAATTGGTTCTATACTATATTATATAAGACTACTAAGACTATAATATTCATTGTAATAAGTGTCAGAAGTATGTACCAATACTTAGATTGATTGATTGATTGAAAGTCAAATCCGTGTCTGCCATGAAACTAAACGTTATCACAGAATCATATTGTGGCCCTGAAAAGGGCCTTTTTCAACGGTAGCGCCGGGGAGAATGTCGCACAAGAGTCCCGCGTTCGGGACAAATGCACAATCCACTCGTTAACCACCGGCCATATCCGTTGTGAGGTGTTAAAAGGTAAGCGCGGGCGGGGGCGCTTAAGCCTTCTTCTCGGTCTTCTTGGGCAGGAGGACGGCCTGGATGTTGGGCAGCACACCACCCTGGGCGATAGTCACACCGGAGAGGAGCTTGTTCAACTCTTCGTCGTTGCGGATCGCCAATTGGAGATGCCTCGGGATGATCCTGGTCTTCTTGTTGTCGCGGGCGGCGTTACCGGCCAACTCGAGAACCTCAGCGGCGAGATACTCCATAACGGCGGCCAAGTACACCGGAGCACCGGCACCGACGCGCTCGGCGTAGTTGCCCTTGCGAAGGAGCCTGTGGATACGGCCGACGGGGAACTGTAATCCGGCACGGTTAGAACGGGACTTTGCCTTTCCCTTAACCTTACCACCTTTGCCGCGTCCAGACATGTTTGTTTATTAAGTTAGTTTAACAAGTTAAAGAAAGAACTATGCGCACAGCACGAATGCCTGTGAGTATAATAAAAATTTCCCTCGCGAACATTGCTCTTATATAATCTATACGGAGACAGAAAGGTCCGGATAGTGGGGGCATAACGAGCCGACTATAACCGAACGCGGTCGTCGAATCGCGTTCGTGCGAGTGAGAGAGCGATACCGATGTTACGAATAGTATTATCAATACGTGCACATTCAATATGATTTCAATCATGTCGCGTGTAAAATTAAGATATTTGGGACCATTCGGAGTCAAAAATGAATTGAATCGTACATCAATATGACAACATTCAATATGATTTTAATATTGTACTTGATTAAATTTTTCTTTTAATATGTGTATTATATTATTTATAAAACTGCAAATGTCATAATTATATACAATAGTTTATGGGTTATGTCTGTCTGTCTGTCTGTCTGTCGTTTGTAATTTATTGTATAAAATTCACTATAAAGACTTGCCGAATTGTATATTCAATACGTGCGATTTCAATATGATTCAGATCATATTTTGAAACTTGTTTCAGTATAAAATAAATAGTTACTGAACCGACTGTACACACACCATATTGATTGATATTGTTTGTTATTAGATAATTATTATGATTGTATTCTGTTATTATATAATATTTTTATAGTTTACTTTATTTAAACCCCCATTCTCTTATAGGGAGACACGTGAGTGTGTATGTATGTACCTCTTCAATATCATAGCGCGGGTTCTCAGAGTGTTTTTGTTAAATGATATAGGTATGTGCATCATACGAATTAACACTTTTTGTTGTAATTTGAACTGATCTGTTGTATGCATGTTCTGTTGTTTATTTGTTTGTTAAGTGTACCTAGATAGATTCGATTGATCGATCGACTGGTAATTGGCTTGTTTGAAACAATAGGTTCGTGGACCTTTGAATACATTTGTTAGCCCTGAAAAGGGCTTTTTGATGTGCGCTATAACGCGCACGTGGGTGAGTGGGCTAGAGAGAGGCGACGTCGTTGCAAAAACGACATCTACATCCTCCTCCGCCTTCTCTACCATCACAGAACCGACGACGATGACGACGTCGACGTCGAATTTACTTCTTCGACGCGGCCTTCTTCGGTGCGGGTTTCGCCTTGGGAGCGGCCGCAGCCTTCTTTGGCTTGGGTGCTTTAGGCTTCTTCGTGGGTGGCTTCGCGCTCTTCTTGGCCTTAGAAGCGGCCGCGCTCTTAGCTTTGGAGGGCGTCGACGGTTTCTTGGCGGCGGCGGGCTTCTTCTTCGCGGCGGCCGCCTTCTTGTCCTTGGTGGCGGCTTTAGGTTTGGCCGGGGATGCGGCTGCCTTCTTCGCCTTAGCGGGCTTAGCGGCGGCGGCGGGCTTCTTAGCGGCGGTCGAAGATTTGGCGGTAGACTTCTTGGCCGCAGCGGGTTTCTTGCCTCCCGAAGACGACTTAGACTCCAGCTTGAATGACCCAGAAGCTCCCTTGCCTTTGGTCTGAATCAGTGCACCGGATTCGACGGCGCTCTTAAGATATTTCCTGATGAACGGAGCCAGCTTCTCGGCGTCTACCTTGTACTGGGCTGCGATGTATTTCTTGATAGCCTGCAGGGATGAACCGCTCCTCTCCTTCAACTCCTTAATGGCGCTGTTCACCATTTCGGATGTCTTCGGATGGGTCGGCTTCGCCTTAGGCTTCTTCGCGCCGGCAGATGCGGACGCCTTAGGCTTCTTCGCGGGCGTGGCCGGAGCGGGTGCGTCGGCGGCAACTGCGGTGTCTGCCATGTTTGATTTAATTGAAAAATTAAACAAACAAATCAAACGAGAAAGTCGAGAGAGATGTGGCTGCGAACGAACGCGTAACGCAAGTGAGTACGGTAACAAGCGCGAGACGACCAACACGGGCGCTGCGCTGGCGAATACTAATATCTCAAAAGAGGGAGCCACCGTTAATATATAGTTTCACGAATAATCGTAAGGTAGACCCATGCAGTCATAGACGTTTTCTCGTAATAACACTTCGGAGTTTTCACTTGCTCTTTTATGATTAAAGTGAATTTATACCGATATATATTGCGAGTACCCGTATAATATTGGAATTGTACGTTCCTTATGAAATGATATATGGTATTAAATAGTATTTTTGAAATTTAGTCTACGGACTAGCGCACGAGAGAACATTACTTTTGGTATTATCGGGTGAGGACACCTCGGGTCAGTTTAAAAATTGATATTTCTCAATAATAAACAAATATAATGATATTATG
>JALPQI010028780.1:0-16295 GCA_025490895.1 Thaumatotibia leucotreta | reverse complement strand
GATTATAATATCATGATGACACATTCTGTTTAGGAACAGACTGTGCCCGATCTATTATGGGCGGTATTCTGCCTTTTGACTTACATAATTTCATTTAGCTAAATATCACTAACCTACCAACTTTTCACCGATGACTCATTTTAGTCATTTACCATACCAACATTGACTAAATATTATATGAAAATTTTTATTTTATTTATCGTATGGCAATTATATTACACTGGTGTACATCAATTATTCTTATAATCTAAATTTACATCTCTCCAAGTAAGTAGCAGCTGACCCCGCAACATATTTAAGGTCTTCTACCGGGCCTTCGAATTTTTTGTTAGTGGGCACTCCAAGACAATATGTCGCACAGTTTGCTTTGGGTGTCCGCATTCACAACGCTTGTCATCACTCCAACCCCATTTTTCGTAAAGGTCGGCACAGTGACCGATTCCCGTTCTGAGACGGTTTAGCATACACCAGACACGACGTGATTCACTGAACCCTGGCGCTCGATCCCGCGGGTTTAGCTCGAAGAGATCAGGCGGGACTTGTGTCTTTTTTTTTTTTTTTTTTTTTTTTTTTTTTTTTTTTTTTTTTTTTTTTTTTTTTTTTTTTTTTTTTTTTTTTTTTTTTTTTTTTTTTTTTTTTTTTTTGAAAACAAACAAAAACAAAACAATAAAAAAAATAGGTTGAACTAACTTGGAATATATATGCTAGTAGTACCTACTTCCGCGGAATGTCACATTTAGCAACTGATATTTCATTAAAACTAAATTCTGAACTTATCACAGACTAAAACGCACTTGGAAAGTGATAATTTGCCTTATTTTCGGCCACATTATAGTCATATTATAGTCTCATAGTTACCGCCGTGGAGTTGCGATATTTACTTTATAGAAAATAATCCATAGTATGTATAGTTCTAGACCTCGATCCTCAGGTTTAGTGTCAACACTTTTTGGACGACATCCGATAGCGTATCATTTGCTAACCACTCATTTTCGGTTCAAATTCAAATCCAGAAATCAACTCCTATCATCTGTATAATGTAAAAATGCTTTACTCCCTGTTTGAATTATCAGAAACACCGGTGATGTCAGTTGCAGCTTACAGCACGATATTCGCCATATTTATCGCAGTTCGCTGTTCTTTTACGCGTTTAGTCAGTTGCTTTGACAGTTTCTAGTGTTTGTGTAACCAAAAGTGGAATTTACTGCTAGCTGACGGCAGTTGACGGGCAGAAAATCTTGCTTCCTGGTTTTAAGTAACGCGTAAAAATTATAAAACTCATGGTCGATAATCTATGTACTATTCTATGAGTACCAGTACGGCTGTCCCAGATCAAAGCCTAGTACGTGTATTTAGCGAAATTTTACAGGAGAAGCAAACAAACATTTTGTTAAAAAAAAATAGTAGCAGAGACCTTTATCTCACAAGACTTGGTTTTATATAAAGAAGTATAATTTGCTTTATAAGACAAACTATTGAAAATTAATATATGTATCTATTTGGAACTTTTATGTGCCTTACTAACAACTGATTACAAAAAATAAAAGAAATGTTATGTCAAGTACAAAACTGAAACCTAGCAAGTGGTACAAAAATGGTACATTTTACGGCTTGTAAGCAGTAAACTCTTACATATCAAATATAAAATCAAGCAAATGCCCACTTTGAAATTCGGATTAGGATTACCATTTTAATAGTACCTAAGGTAATTATGCAGTATAGTGCATTGGGGTAATTTCAAACTACAGAAATGCTCGGATAATTTCGGAATAAATCTTGATAATGATAAAAATAATGGTACGTTTTATGGTAAATCGAAATAAGACGACTTTTGAAATTACCCCAAAGCACCCTATTTAATTGCAATGTAGGGAATTATAGTTATTTTGAAATTATTGACTAAGGTAGTTTCAAAATTACTACCTTAGTCAATAATTTCAAATTAATAGTTCTTTCCCGCAGAGGTTCGCTGCAAAGTACTAACAAATGACTCCTCATTGAAACTTCCCAAAAACATCATTCTAAGCCGATAAATGTCCACTACTGGACGTAAGCTTCCCCTAGTTAGGTTCATTACCATAATGACCTATTTTTTTTAAAAGTTGTCTTGCACTTGTTTTTTGTTTTTGTAACTTTTAATATGATTTCCTCTAAGAATCGCGAGCTCTTTTGATCCTGATAGGAGAAAATTTGGGTATCATCTTCTGCTACGAGTGTGTGCATGTGCATACCATTCGAATATCACGTGTACCTATAAACATTACTACACACGTGACTTTTGGCTTACCAGCGAAAATAATAAAACGGCAATAAACATTCAAATCCGCAATGTGTTTTTCAAAAACTTTTGTACGAAATATCATTTGATATTCACAAGTGATTTACGGTGAAGGAAAACATCGTGAGGAAACCTGCATACGCCTGCAAAGAAATTTAAGTGTGTATGTGAAGTCCCCAACAAGTACTGGGCCAGCGTCGGGACCACGCAAAACATCCACGTTTGATGTCGAATTGTGGAATGAAATAACAGATACAATACAATAGCAACAAGTACTGATTATTTGATTTGTTTTATCAGTACCTTCGTCGTAATCTGAAGCTTTTTGATAATTTGTCCAGGGTTCTTCCATAGAGAGACAACGGACAATACCGAGAAATAATGCACGTAATGATAGTGACGTTATGAATTATCGAAGATCCAATTTTGTTTATTATCAAAAAGTACAATTTTTTGGTCGGTTCTTCGTCGGTTAACAACCAAAACGCCCTATACCAATCGTCAGTAGAAACTAAAATAATTGTAAACAAAGCCTCAATAATTGCATAATTCCATAATCACGCACTTTTAGAACACAATCTTGGTCTCGTCACCAACTTAAAACCTTAAGCCTTGAGTTCACTAACACTTTTAGTGAAAATTTTTAATATTTTGGCCACTTTGATGACGCTGCTGCCCGTCATCGATCGTCGATAAATAAATGGTCAATATCAATTCAATTCCTCAGTCGACTCTTACGACACCCGCGGGGCGGTGACAAAAACCGCAGGCAGGGATCGCAGGAGCGGCGACCATTAGAACGCAAACTTCACTCATTACTGACTTGATAGGTTTTATTTATTGTTATATTTGAATTCCTTCAACGACCCTTCGGCAATTATTAAAATCAAAAACCTAGTAAGGGACAATTTCCATATTCAAAAATCTAGTGTGTTCCATTTACAAACTCAGAAACCTAGTATAGCATGTAGTTGCCAGGTTTTTGGACTTGAAAATGTTACTTACGAGGACTTTGAATATGTTGGTGGCATGTAAGAAATGCCCTTGCTAGGTTTGGTGGGTCTCGTAACTTTGGTTCTAATTGAGATAGAAATACAGGTGTTTTTGCATTAGACGCAGCTCAACATTTGGGGCAGATACATTAAAAAAACGTATTTTGACAAAAAATGTCCCTTGCTAGGTTTTGATTTGGGACAGCCGAGTAGGCTTATAGCGATAAGACCGCCTGTTGTGTACGTCTATGTATAATCGTCTGTTTTAACCATGTTTTCTTTTTTGTTAAGGTGTGCAATAAAGAGTATTCTATCTATCTATCTATCTTATGATGGTACCGTGTTTAATCGTTTGTCGTTGTTGCCGTCAGGTTCTAACAAGTATGTAAGTGCCAAAGTGATGCGTAGTACGATAAATAGATAAAACGGGACCATCATAAGCCACCTGATAGCAAGTGGAAACAGGAGGTATGGCGGTTTTAAAGTGATATTGTATTAAGCTTGTTGTGCCTGTAAAGCTTGGCGTTTACGTGTTGAACACGCAGTGCATCGTACTGCTACCTATACGTACCTGGTAGATACTGAGCGTATAAAGTGACGTAGCCACTTGCGTTTACTCCCACAGAAAACTAATGATAAGACTACTGGTAGCCAGCAAAAAGAACAAAATTCGTGTTATACCGTACTTTGCACATCCTGGAATCCACGGTATGCTTTTTTACGGCACCGGTTTTAATGTTACCTTACGTTTTAGTTAGGGTTGTCATTCTAGCATTTAAAATTGGACCATTTATTTATTGCACAAAAGGGAACCATGATTTACAAAAATCGGGTTTAATGTGGCATTCCATCAGTCAACCTTAAGACAAAGCAGAGAGTTGTGGGCAGTACTAGAACAGATTCAAAATTAAACTATAGGCTCTATATGGAATAAATATAATAAATTATCAAAATAATGTATGCATTATATACATATAACTACACGTGAGAGCAAGAATTCAGGTGAGGTCAGGTGTAATTTTACGTAGAATCTTACAAGATCTCCGCAACCAAGAGCCAAAGATCTACCGCGAACCACGACTGATGTGCTGCCTCCCCGTCACACTTACGGTCGAATCTATAAGTGCGAGAGAGACAATTTAACACTTTGTTCGTGCTTCGCGGTAGACCTAAGTAAGTAGACTAGAGTTCAAACGCTTGTCAGTTTAACACATACTCAAATTTTACTTTTCGTTACAATCTTACTAACTTATTTCATGTAAGACATCCAATCCATTTCTGAAAATAAAAGTAATTACAGTGAGTGGTTTTGGCAACCCTGGGACCTGAGTTCGGATCCCGGGCGGCCGCACTGTGTTATGAAATGTATAGGTTTTCCGCACATGAGGTTTTTAGCTTAATGAAACTGCGATAAATATTTGCATTTCGCTTACTTTCTGCCGGTTCAAAGGCCATTAAAACTGGAACTTAAGCGATTTTGTGTTTATTAGTAGGAGTTAAAACGGGATATTTACTATGTAAATTGCAATTATTGAGCACACGATGGATGGTTACTCCGTGAAGATGGCGTTTGCACAAGTACTGAAATGTCGGGCGCTCAATAATTGCAATTTACATGGTAAATATTCCGTTTCAAATCAAACCAATAATGTAAATAAACATGTCAGCTTACAAACTTAGTTTTTATTTGTTTTTTTATGGTTCTGTAGCCAAAATGGCAAAAACGCAACTCTTATTGATTCGTCATGTCCGTATTGTCCGTCTGTCATCGCTGATTTACTTGGGAACTATAAGAAAGATAAGGATTAGCGGTTGACAGTTTCCTGCTATGAACTCTGTTAAGTGATGAAAAGGTTTCATGAAAACGCTTTTCTTTAAATTAACCATTTTCTAGATATCAGTTCTCTGATGCATACGAACTTATACGGATTATATTGTGTATGTTAATTCAATATAACTACATCCCGATGTTTCTAACACATTACTGGGTTACGGGTGACTGACAATGGGGGAAATTTGATAGATCTACTTCCATCAAAATAAGAAAATATGTACAAAACTACCCACAAAGAAAATGTACTAAAAGCACAGACCATTTATTTTAGGGATAGATGTACATACCAAATTTGCAAATTAAGCTATATGAACTCTCAACGATTTTTGGTTTGAACAAAGTATCTCTTACAGTTTTTATTGATTATTTGATTTAACAGTATATTTTTTATTTGCTGCTATTAAATCCTTTGTGTGTGAGACGACTCGTAATTGGCTGGTTGTTTTTTATTAAGACATACATAATATATATATGCCTAAGGGTGCGGCTCCACTGAAGCGTAGCGGAGCTGTGCAAAGTTGCCCAATTACATTCTTCAGATTCAAAATTTGAAACACTGTGATGCGGTCTCATTGGCCAAGTTCCCATAGCTCCGCTTCCGCTCCACGTCAGGGGAGCCGCACCCTAATGATGGTCCCGTTATTATCGTTTATCGTTGTTGCCGTCAGGTTCTAACAAGTTGCATGTGTGAAAGTGACGAGTAGCACGATAAACGGTAAACTCGTTACCATTATAAGCCACCTAGCTAGTGATTTATATCGTTGCGCATGAGCTGTAAATGTTTCTAATGTCATAGATGAATGTTATTACTTTAACAATCATGACAAATGTAAAGTATTACTAGGTATATTTATGAGGGCCTGTCTCGCAAACCCCTACTTTTTATTAAATGTTTTTTTGTAATATCTACTCGCTATCCTTAGAGGAAAACAGTGCCCCAAGTTTATTTATTTCATTCCGTTACTATTTTCCTTAAACTTTGTGTGGCGGTAACTTTCGGAAAGAACCAAAAATGTGTGATAATACTGAAAACACATACAGACATAACGTACTATGGAATCGAGATAGAAGAGAAGAAGAGCTCACGATTTTGAGCAGGAAAAGTTTTTAAAAATACGTTAGTATGTTAAAAAACTTTGAACTACAAATTGAGGTATGTACCTGTATGTGTTTATCAGATTTTGACGATAAGCTTTGCTTTGTACTTAAAGTTTACTTTTGTGCAATAAAATTTAAATAAATCGTAACGTATTTAAAAAAAATAAGGCGGGCGCTTTTTAATTCTTTCTCATTGCAGCCGTGGCTTACATTTTTAATTAGTCTGCTTGTATATCCTGCAGGCGGTCAGATAAGTTGAAGCAAGTTGAGTACTTATAATAAAAAAAGGCTTTAAGCTTGGTTCATCGGTAAACGATATCGATACGGTAGCACAATTCAATTCCATATACAGTAGATAAAGCGTTTATTCAAAATGTGTTTAATTAACAATCTACGTCATCATCATCAGCCTATGATAGGCCAATGCTGGACGTAGGTATCTCCTAATTAACTATACGTATAGACGCATTGTATAGAAGGTAAATACCCATAATCGCCACGCTGGGCAAGCGGATTGGCGATCGCAGTAATGTGTCCACTATGATGACGCTGCTGCCCATCATCAATCTTTTATCAAATAATGGTCAGTGACACTTCAATCCCCTTAGTCGACTCTTACAACACCCGTAGGAGGAGTTGGGGTGGTGACACTTGTATTCTTACTGCCGCCACCACACGGCACACACCAATCAACGTCATTATGAAGTTATTTAATCATCTCATACCATTACATTATCCATTTGAATGAAATAGTGCTAGATTCCTTTCAAGGGTTTGTTTATATTGCTCGCAGCCTCTATCGACGGTGAACTTAGGTGTAGGTGGGTATATTGACAAGTTTATGAACTCTTCAAAATGGTTTATAGAAAAACGCGAAAGCTAAAGATTTGTCTTCCGATACCCCCACCACGGACTTTGGTGAACTTAATTATTTTTTTGTTACCTATATGAAATGTTAATGTAATAACTTATGAATATTATTAATTAATAATAATATAATATTATTAATAAAACATATGAATTTTATAAAATAAAATATTATTAATGTCTCGGGCAAGATTTGTTTCACTACCAAAAATAGTAAACCGTATTTTAGAATTAAGTTCTTTTGAATGATAGGAACCCACCCGCCCTAGTAGACCCAGACTTTAAAAATCTCGCATATTCCGTAGTTAATAAAAATATAATACCGACAATGTTTTGCGTTTAACGTTAATCAGAACTATTCCAAATTTCGAACAAGTAGATTCAGCGGTTCTTGAGATATACAGGGTGGAAAGGGACGACGTTCCTTCCCGCTACCGACCGAGTCTACCAACTATAATGATGAACTTTCAGCATGGGATCAAAATCGAAAGCGTACATAGAAAATTGACTTTTGCATATTATTGAACTCTAACTAATCACTCACTTTGTCCCTTAAATTTCCACCCTGTATAAAAACATGACAGACAGAAGGACAGACGATTGGACAAATTCGCACCAAAAGGTTAGGTACTTTTATACCTTTTTGTACACGGAACCCTAAAAGAACTTATATTCTAAATATAAACTATTGATAACGACGATTACAATCGTAGGTAATTAATGATACCATTATTTGTACAGAGTTGATTACCTACGATTTAATCAACTCGTATAATAACTGTTTTAGGTTGTATTAATATTGAATGGACTATTTGGTCAACTTTAAAATATTTTAACTTTATAAATTCGAGACGATAATAGTAGATTGTACAACGAGTGCATAAAGTGACCCATTTTTATCCGAGGCAATTTCTTGGTCAGAGCGAAGCAAAGACCAAAATAGTAGACGACGATAAAAATGGACATTTATGCCCGTGTTGTACACTCTGCTTTTCGCTTAGTTTGCGAGGAAAGTAACATTTTTCACTGCAATTTACACAACCAAGTTGTCGTAAAGCGAAAGAAGAAAAAACATACAACCAATAACCGCCAACTCATTTTTAATTTTTTTTAAAATTTTCAACCTGTGATCAGAGCTTCAGATGCTCGATTTTCTGCCAAGTCAAACATTTCGGAGCATTTTTGAACGATAATCGATATCTATTTTATGTAATTTACTAAATTTAATGAGAGAAAATACAGAATTCTAATATTATAATATATATTTTACCAATTTTGTCAGTTATACTATTTTAATGCTTCATAAAATTGTGCAATATGTTTGGTTGTTGGGACCGATTACCTTAGCCCATCTTCGCCTTAGAAAACAATTTTACTTTTATGCTCTATGCGAAATGCGATTTTATGTCGTCTACGCACGACATAAAGGTGCACTTTTTGAGCATGAGAAGTGAAAATTCTATTTTAACAAACATTGCACAGTTAAAGAAAGTACTTACGAAATGATAGTGCACAACTACATACCTTGACTCGATGAGGATGAGGTTTGTGTGGATCCAGGGGGGTTACATGACGTAGGTACTAATGCGATTCTGTTTAGGTTCAGGGAAAGGGACAGTGATATACGACTCGTATAGCCTTGTCCCTTTCTCTAGACCTAAACTGAACCGCATTAGTACGTCATGGTAACCCCCAATACATATTAATTACAAAGTGGTACAATACAAAATATATAAAACATATTTTTAGGGTACCTAGAAAAATTTTATACGCCTGGAAGTTACAAAATTATGTATCAATTGCAGTTAGTAGCCATGTTTGGTTACTTTAATAGATGCCGAAATAATGTGACAGCACCGAGTACACGTCGAATGTTACAAAATGTACACACTGATACATAAACAATGATGGGAACGTTTTGATACTGTTTATCATACCTGCATAACTATATGTGGTATTTTAACACGACTATCAAGACTTTTTGAACAAAAATACTATTCAAATATATAGAGGTTGTTGTAACTCAGTCATGTGCCTAATAGTTGGGTTAAAATTGTGTTTTTTCGTAACAAAGGTTACGTACAATTTGCTTTGATCCGTACCTACGGTTTCTGGGTTACCCTCTAATTCCCGTAGTCGACGGTCACTAATAACCGTAATAAAATTGTACATGGTCTTGCGTATAGACGTAGTTCCAATAATTTCCGACCTAAATAATGTGCAGGTGTACTATGTAGGTAATGTTTGTGTCTAAACTCTACCACATTTGGGAGAAAAAGAGCAATGGGAGTTTTATTTTTATTATTTTAGGTTATAGTACATTGTGCATCAAGGGAGGTAAGTACGGACGTACTAACGGACGTCTAACACTCTCGTTAGAAGCCCGACGCCGTTAGGCGGAGGGCTTTTATGACTCGAGTTAGTATTCCGCTTGCCGACCGTGATACATACAATGTTTTTCATCACACTTGCCGACAAAAAAATAAGTTTAAGGCATAATATTATTAAATGACGTACTGACATTTCTATTACTCCCTAGGGACTTTCACTTTTCTATTACTCCCGCTACGCGCGCAAGCAATGGCGCGCGTAGACAGCAAGTGTGATGAAATGGTAATTAATGAATGGTATACTTGCATGTATGCATGCATCAGCCTATAATAGTCTACTGTAGGACGTAGGCCCCTCCTATTAACTATGCTATACGCATTAGGAGGTAATTGCCACGCTGGGCAAGCGGATTGGCGATCGCAGTAATGTGTCCACTATGATGACGCTGCTGCCCATCATCAATCTTTTATCAAATAATAGTCAGTGACACTTCAATCCCTTAGTCGACTCTTATGACACCCGCATGAGGAGTTGGGGTGGTGACAAATGTATTCTTACTGCCGTCACCACACGGCCAATATAATCGTTGAATTGTCATTCTACACGAAAAGCCTTTAATTTGTCAATGGTATACTTACCTACATTTTTTTCAGTGTGTGTCGATCAGTTGTCCATTTCGTGCATAAAATGTAAGCACATACTAATAAAAATATTAAATAAATGAGTTATGAATATGAAGTTGTCAATCTGGTCAGTTTGTTGTATTTTGAAGACTTCAGTTTAGGTAGGTTTTTTTCAAGGTTCTTGAAAGTTAATTGAACCACCCAACACCTGTGTGGGGTGTGGATGTATCTCGTTCTCTTGACGAAGACTGTCGTGATGCTCGATGACTCAGCTACTGCGGCTACCTCGGCTCAGGGACTTTATTTAGGGAAATGTTTAAATAAAAACACTTGTTTACAATTACAACATTACAGTATGTTGAGTGTTAGTTGGTTAGTGAGCGCGTGATTAGCGCTTGATGAAGCGAGCGTGAATGAATTGAGCCCTCGCGGATAGCGTATATATATATTAGCTATCCCCACTCCGCGATAATCCGCGAGCGCCCAAAGTCGCGGGTATCTCACGCCGCGTGCGTGTTATATGTGGTAGCGTATAGTGTGATAGTATTTATTTAAATGAATTACACGAAATACACAATGGACAAATATTGTACAAAAAAGTAAAGGAATGGGATTAATTTAATTGGGGAACAATCAATCTTATATCTAGTTAAAGTCTTAGGCTTAAGAATTACATACTAAGACAGATATTTATTTACATGTTATGAGCTTCATAAGACAGATATTTATTTACATAGTATGAGCTATAAATGACATAAGACAGATGTTTATTTACATATTATAAGCTATATGCGACAACCTGTATAGGACCAGTCGATGAGTCTATTTTTCATCTCAACCAGTTTCGGCTATGCGAGACTATTCTTTATGTATCGGGACGGAAACTTTTGAACCTTACTACGTCTACGTACCTACTTAAATAAATAAATATCTTGGAACATCTTACGCAAATCGTCCAGATCGACCTATTCTCACGGTAAGCTCAATTAAGGCTTGTGGTGTGGGTGATATAGATACACAAATAATGCCCTCGCCAGGATTCGAACCCGGAATCTCCACCTTCGTAGGCAGGATCACTACCAACTATTTAGGCTACGGAGGCTGCCTATTTGTTGTTATTTATTATATTTATACATATTTTGTCGATGATTGGTGTTATTAGGCATAGATATTTGCTCTATCGTTTCGAACGTTTGCCTTTTGTCAAGAAAATGAGACTATATTATATTATCTTTTACAGGTTTGAGTCACACCGGAGCTATACATGTCATTAAGACAGTGATGTTAGTATGTTAATGATAGCACATGGCAGGTACGGTCGAGGAATTTAATTTCCTACCCATTTCGTACCTTGTCATAGTAGCTATAATAAGACAGTCCTAGCAGCTTTCATATTGATTGTCACTGTGACAAGGTACGAAATGGGTAGGAAATTATAAAACTCGACTGTACTTGGTAAGTTTTGTAATAAGGTGGAGTCGAAATTGGCCCGAGGCGAAGCAGCGTGAGGCTATTTGGTACCAAAATATGAACTTTGGCAGAAACGGTCCATCGTCGAACAAAATCACTACCTGATTTCGTAAAAGAAATATGACCTCGAATCACCCGTGATATAATTATTGTTTATTATAATAGGTTTTTTTTGTTAAATGAGGTTAGTGAATCCAAAATCACAAAGGGGGATCTCATAAATATCAACAAGATCAAACCACAATATCGAGAAAGCTGGTTTTTTCCAAAGGGAACGGGATTCGGATATGTTGTCCTTTATAAGTATGGTGTGACCTTTTGTACTTTTTCGTAATAATTTCCTCAACAAATCCATGAGTTTTCGTTATTATTATATGTTTTATCTACATCCATATCATAAGTTGTCTACAATATGTTTAGCGGCGGTAAGCAAATAGCCTACTTTAAGAAATCTGTATCTGTGGGTGTATCATAATTTTTACTTTACGATATCGGCAACCGATATCTTAATCACAATTAAATTTCGAACATTCTGTTAAAAAGAAAAAACACACTTTAACTTCGATTATCGAATTAATCGATTTGTAATTTCATTCACATTAAAATTCATATTCCATACATTCTTCTAAATGTCGAATACTGAGAATCGATTTGAGAATCGATATCGACTCAAGACCTTACCTGGTTTATGAATAAAAAAAAACTAATGTCAGTTCAGTCATTTGTTTTGTTTGAATTGTTTCAAACAAGGAGGTTGGAGGGTTGCCTATAGGTTACACACTAAAGAGGTCCGTGCTCTGTGGTTTCAAACATACAACTTTTTTAGACTGTTGACTTGAAAGTTAAATATTATCGAGTTCGTTGTGAAATATTTACACTGAAAAATTATTTATGACGACGAAGACAGTGATGTTGAAATGTGTGAAACACCACCAGAAATCCGGGACGCCGCTACAACCGTGACCAATAATTTGCTGCCACAAAAATAAACATATTGTAGAAAACTTATTATATGCATGTAGATAAAGTTATGTATGTGACTGTACATAATTAGGCATTAAACACTCGTGTGATCTTATTATGAAACTCGCCTACGGCTCGTTTCATAAAACCACACTCATGTTTAATGCCTCTTATTATGCGCCAGCCACATAAATAACTATTAAACACGTATGTTACTGGGTCCAAATTATTTTCGTTGTTTTATTTTGTGTCCCTATAAACGTGACGTAGTGGTGATTTTTGTATGAGATGATGTTTTGTTTTGAATTTCTGATGTATGGATTAAAATCTAGTGTACAAATAAAATACAAATGCACCGGTTTTTTTATATACCTACTGAGTCGAAACAGCAACTAAAAGCTTGACAGAGTGGTATGAAACAAGACAACGAAAAGAATTTTGACCCTACTACTTTAATAAAGTTTTTCACCTCCATAATTTGACATGGTAGTGACTTACGATTATGTGACGCTAAAAATACAAATATTTTATTTGTAGGTTTTCAAGGAAAAAATAAGCCTGCTAAGTTTACTTGTCACGTTGTGTGTGAAATAAGAACATACGGCTTGTAATATCATTTTTACCGACACCATCTACTAAATAGGTTTGTATGAATGCCGATCCACAATGGATATGCGTGCAGCTTGTGCTCGTGTGAGTCTGCGCTGTAGCGTCGGAAAGTCATAGTAGATGGCACACCACGCCACGTAAACGGTGTGTCATCTAATGACATTTACCTAAACTACAACACGCACGTGCTGCGCGCATCTGATTAAGTGTGCCTTTATGTAAGACGGTCATGTACGGCATCATACAAGAATCAATTATTACTAAAATATAGACTGCAGTCAGTATTGTACAGAACTTTTATTTAATATAAGTGTAGTATACAAACGTGACGTCACTTTGGTGTATTTCATGTAAATCTTAAAAAAAAAACGAAATAATATGTTGATTTGACTTGACAGTCACCATGCCCATTGCTTCACTATATAGTACCCAAGTACTAGCGCTAAACTGTCATGTCCCCCATGACCTATCCCATATATCAGACGATGCAGCATTTACAGAATTGAACACCAGCACGATATAATGGTTGAATTGTCTTTCTACGCGAAAAGCCTTTAATTTGTCAAAATTGTGACGTATGATAAAAATCAAATGTTATTAGCCTTTTGTCCTTTCAGCTCGGGTTTGACACGTTTTGCATTTTTGCTTTGTCGTGTGGAGTGGCTTTGTCGTGTGATTTTCCGGACCTCTGGCGATGGCATTATAGTTGTATTGTAACAACCGTCACCGAAAGCAGAAAATCGGTAAAATTTACAGTCGCAATTATTCTTTGTGTTATCATATATTATACAATCAAGAACAGTATAATACATTTTTCTAATACCTACAAAATGTTTCTATTTGCTTAGAGAAATTCACAAAATTACGCTAAACACATACTCTCCTGTAAACGCAAACGTGTAAAAATACCTACATAGGTATGAAAAATGGTTGAACGTACCTATAAATGAAGGGTCCACGGAATGAACATGTTTAATTCTTCTAAAAGTCAGGGCAAATTTGCCCCATAATCTATTATAAGTAAGGTTGGTTTTCCTTCTGAAATTTGAATTTACTATACATGTTATATCCGTGGACCCTTCAAATAATTATTGTTAGGATTTCGACCTTACTGATGATAAGATAAGCATAGGGATTTTACGGTAAATTTGAAGCTGAATTAAAGCTGTCAAAAAGCTTTTTTGTAATAACGTATGAATGGTTATTACCTTATCACGGTAATTAAATCGTGATACCTTTGATATCGAATTGAATATCGTACATTAAGCTTCTGCACCGTTATTCGAAACCTACATTAATATTTGAGAGAGGCAATCTTGTTTACTATGACGTGACGGTTGCTGATTTGACTATACTCTACTCTTTTTACCCCCTCTATCAGTTTCCTGTTCATGCCACCAGAGTAGGGCGTGCCCCCTCCCTCGTCATTGGTGTCTCGTTTACCGAGACGTACGGTTCAGTCACAAATTCATGGAATTTGTAAGTGAAATATATTTTCAAGTCTTAACGGTTTTACCGTTCGAATATAAAAATTTGTTATTAATCTTATTTTATTTTGCAGAGTTTTTGCAAAATGACAATGTCGGACACATCTAGTGCATCAAGCACTAGCTCATCGTCCGATTCAAGAGACTATACCTACTCCGGCATGGGAGCCGAAGGCGGCGTAACGATGCCATAGAACAAAACAGGTTAGCGGTATCCAGAATCTGTATTAGTGACATGTTGCAATCCATGAGTAATGTACCTTTCTCAGTCAAATGGGATGATGAATTAGAGGGCAACGTGAGCGGCGAGATATATATAAGGCAAAAGAAATTTGAACCCACTGTTCTTAAAGAAAATGGTTTGACACTAAAGTTGCGTTTAACGATGTTTTAGAAGAACCATCCGTTCCAAAATACTCGCCCGCTCATGTTGACCTTATAATCTCTGTTCAACATTTTGACTCCGAAAACTGGACAAGCGTCCGAGATTCAGAGGTACATAAGCTTTGCTGCTCCCAACCGGCCTTTGTAGGCCTCGAGACAAATAACTAATTAAAGAATTTATGTTTTTGACGCATTAATAGCATGGTCTCGTACTGCTGATGAGCTGTCTCTTCAGGCGTTAGAAAATAAAATCCGATTTTTTTTATGGAGGGTATTTTTTATAAGATCCCTAATGATGTTTTAACGACATACTGGTCTTAAAATAGGTACGAGTGATAATCGTGAGAGTTTAAATCAATATATCTGTAATGATTGCAACTAACATGTCGTCACCGCGCTGACCTTATCCGAGATTGTATCCCCCGCTGCCTAAGTGTCAAAGAGTCCATAAGAAAGATACCCCGAGCTCACATAACTTTTATTGGAAAAACGTGGTGGTATTTCCTAAACTTTTTGACCGCCAACCCAAAATAAGCCTGCTGCGCAAGCAAGTGCTAATCTATGTCGTGATGCTCAAAAAAGGCCCACGCAGGGCATTTATGACCAGTCTAACTGCTTTATGAATATGCTTAGACCATTCTTACAAAAATTTTGGCCGGTATGACCGCCAACCCAAAATAAGCCTGCTGCGCAAGCAAGTGCTAATGTGTATTAATGCTCAAAAAGGGCCTATGCAGGTCATTTATGACCAGTCTAACTGCTTTATGAATACACCTAGACCTTTATTACAAATATTTTTCGGCCGGTCTGACCGCCAACCCAAAATAAGCCTGCTGCGCAAGCAAGTGCTAATCTATGTAGCAATGCTCAAAAAGAGCCAACACAGGGTATTTATGACCAATCTAACTGATTTATGAATATGACTAGACTCGTCTTACAAAAACTTTTGGCCGGACTCACCGCCAAACCAAAATAAGCCTGCTGCGCAAGCATGTGCTAATCTGTGTAGTTATTCCTAAAAAGGGCCCACGCAGGGCCTTTATGACCAGTGTAACTGCTTCATGAATAGGCCTGGACCTTTCTTACAAAAACTTTGTCGCTGGTCTGAACGCCAACCCAAAATAAGCCTGCGGCGCAAGCAAGTGCTGATCTGGGTAGTAATGCTCAAAAAGGGCCCACACAGGGTATTTATGACGAGTCAAACTACTTTATGAATATGCCTCGACTTTTCTTAAAATTGCCTGCACATGGCAATTATAACTTTTTACCAATGGGCTGGCGTGATCCCTTTCGCCCATCCAGAATAATTGCAAATAGCCAAGGTCAAGGAAAGCCTCGCCAGCGTAGCGTGGGCCCGAG
>JALPQI010028778.1:0-14626 GCA_025490895.1 Thaumatotibia leucotreta | reverse complement strand
AAAAAAATAGTAATTTGTCAGCCTCCGTAGCCTAGTTGGTAGTGACCCTGCCTACGATGCTGGAGGTTCCGGGTTCGAATCCCGGCGAGGGCATTATTTGTGTATTTATTTATCACAAATATTTGTTCCTTGGTCATGGCTGTCTATGTATTTAAGTATCTATATGTATCTATCTATTATATATATCGTCGCCTGGTACCCACATCACAAGCCTTAATTGAGCTTACCGTGGGACTAGGTCGATTTGTGTAAAGATGTAAAAAAATATTTATTTATAAAAAAAAAAAAAAAAAAAATAGCGCTTGTTGTCGGGCGGTAAAATGCACACTACGCAGCGGTCTTGGGTTCAATCCCCAGCCCGAATCATTTACTTTATTTTATAAGCTTATGTATGTCATATTATATTATATTCACAAGTCCTTTACGGTGAAGGAAAACATCGTGACGAACCTCCATACATCTGCGATAAAAAACAAGGATGTATGTGAGGTCTCCAACAAGTACCTACTGGGCCAGCGTTGGCACCACGCAAAATATGCACGTTTGATGTCGAGACGCTAAAAAATGCCCTGAATACAATACAATCCAAAAATACCGACACCACAAGTCTTAATGGAGCGTACCGTTTACTAGGCCGATGTGTGTGAAAATGTCCCAGGATATTGATTTTTTTGTGTGTGACTAGACGAAAACTATGCATCATGGGCTATGATCGAAATGATCATTTTTTCACAAGGTTGATATTTAATATGCTCCTACTCGTAAACAAAGGGTAGCATTTCTTGCTGGTCACAGACCACCTCCTGTAGACTTTCATTACCTATAAGGCGACTCGCAGTCACCAGCAGTTATATTTCTCGCACTGATATACTTAGACGCGGCGCTCGTCGTGCTTGTTCAGTTGCGACTAAGTAACAGACCCGTAAATAGCGCTCGTTTTTGGCAATAAAAAAGCCGAAAAAGTGCATTTCACTGCTTTACATGGAGTGTTGTGTGAATTGGTATGCAAAGACAACAAGAAGTTCTAATTTAAAAATATAGATTAGCGGCCCATGCTGAAAAAAATATGGGTCATTTGAACCACCAGGTGACCTATCTAGAACGATATAAGAGCATAAAATAATAAGATTCAGCACTATGCCGTCACTTGTAAGCTGTCCAACTGACTCCTGGTGAGAATTTAAAAGTACAGGTAGAGTGAGTACATTTTGGTCATATATTTTTGTACGGCATTCTTACCACCGATAGATCCATGAAAAATAATAAGAAAACGCACAGTGCCGTACAAAAATTGTGCGCCACAAAGTCTGATTTTATTTTTATTTTCCGACTATCAACAGGGTAAATTTGGTCATTTCATTTTGTACGGCATCTGTGTCATATTATTTCAATACTGCTTCTAATCCATTATTTCGCAACGCCGTACAAAAATGATGTACCAAGGGGAAAAAATCGAGGGTTGCAATCCCTTCTCTTTCCGTGGTCCAGGGGGTGATTTGACACAACATGAAATAAATTTATTTTGAAAGTATTTTATGCATAGATAATATTTTTTCATATGCCGTATATTTTCGTTGGTCCAAAGGGAAAAAAAAAACTGTACGAAATGTAAGGTGATTTTTTTTATACGGCATTTAGATATTTTATTTTTACTAATAGTCATAGTCTTTTCTTGATTCTAGGTTCCTAGTTAGAAACTATAAAAGTGATGACGTCATAGGTAAATAAATCTTTACATCTTAAATTTGTACGTAAGACTTGGATTTTGACAAATACATATTTATGTTTCAGAAAATAATAGATAAGTTAATTCGGACGTCGATGAAGACGTTGATTCCGATAACAACTGAGTAACTGATTCCAATACTGCATAAATTTATCTAATTTCTTAAAAAAAAAAATATTATTATCATAAAATATATAGATTTTTTCTAAAAAATCATTGTTTTATTTATTGACATCATTACAATGAAACAAATCAATTATATATTATATGTATGTATCAATAACGTTTGAAGTGTATATTAAACCAAAAAGTATACATAACTGTTGATACTGGGATTTTTCATTTTCAATTCTTGGACATAATATACACAACGTTTCAATTCTGCTAGACGTCATAGTGATTTTATCATATTATCAATTGTTCTCTTCAAAAATATGTTAATACCGCACTGCATCAGATGGCCATTAAGTACCCTTAAAATTGTAGCGTGACTTTCATCAGCCTAAAATATATGGTCTGCATAAAAATGTACGGCATTATTTTTTCCTAATTTATCTCATCATCATCACCATTTCAGCCAAAAGACGTCATCTGCTGGACATCTAATTTATCTATGTTAATGTTATTTAAAACAAGGGATAAAATGTAAAAAATTGCTATATTTCATTAATCTATGATATTTATACTTTTACATTAATTCGCAAAATTTCAGCTTTTGTATTTCTCGTATAATTCTTTTTAGAACGGTTTATTTTGAACGGCAATACTATGTAAGGATTGTGTTTTACAACATCATGTTAAAAAAGAAGTTCCCGTACAGGATCAAATGATTTTACAGCTGTAAAAATCAAGGATACGATGAAATGAAGATGATTATTGATATACATTCAAATGGACTATCATTTTTTGACAGCAATATTTTTAATAGTACTTTTGAGTGCTAGATTATGTTTTGGAACCGAAGCCGTACTTTTGTAAATCACCCCCTGGACTACGGAAAGAGAGGGGATTGCAACCCTCGATTTTTTCCCTTGTCGCATGATTTTTGTACGGCGTTGCGGAATAATGAATTAGAAGCAGTATTGAAATAGTATGACACAGATTCCGTACAAAATCAAATGGCCAAATTTACCCTGGTGAATGTCGGAAAATAAAAAAAAATCATACTTTGTGGCGCACAATTTTTGTACGCCACTGTGCGTTTCCTTATTATTTTTCATGGATCTATCGGTGGTAAGAATGCCGTACAAAAATATATGACCAAAATGTACTCACTCTACCTGTACTTTTAAATTCTCACCAGGAGTCAGTTGGACAGCTTACAAGTGACGGCATAGTGCTGAATCTTATTATTTTATGCTCTTATATCGTTCTGGATAGGTCACCTGGTGGTTCAAATGACCCATATTTTTTTCAGCATGGGCCGCTAGTCTAATAGACTGAACTACATTCCGCAGAAAAGTCATACTACATAGTACTTCTGTCCCATTTATCAAATCAAAAATGCAATGTGCTATTGCTTTCTTACGAAGCACGTGTACCATTAGTGGTGGGACAATGTTGGTTTCGTTAATTACCGTGACCACGTGCTTTGTTTAAAGTAAGTTTAACCGGGTTTACGGAATAGAGATGAAAATAAGGATTGATTTTTAGCAATGTAACATTTTACAATCTTTTTTAGATTAGATTATTCAGTAGTAAGCTGTAGTTTGTAGTTTTTTACGTAGTTAGTAGTAAGTAAACAAGTCGTTTGATTCAAATTTTTTATAGTTTATTGTGTAAGTACGTAATGTGGACAGTTTTTTTAACGCAGGTTTTTTGAGTCAGGAACGCTCATCGCCCATGTGATTCCACCGATGGGCCTGACAATGATTGATCTCGAAGGCAGTACGAGGGCACTCGGAGTTGATTTGACATCGATAAATGTTATGTTGGCTTTTTAGTATTATCTTGGTATGCAGTTGGGTTCCGTGTCATAAGATAGGCCTGATGATGAAATTGGACGAAGTTTGAGGGAACTCGGAATAGGTTTGAGACAATGATATCCTACGATGACTTTATAGGATGAGCAGTTAGGTCAAATACCACAAGATAGGCCTGATGATGAACTTGGAGTAAGTGCGAGGGAACTCGGAGTTGGTTTGAGATAATGATATGTTCTGTTGGCTTTTTAGGATCCTCTTGGTGAGCATGTGTCAAATATCACAAAATAGGCCTGATGATGAATTTGGAGTAAGTGCGAGGGAACTTGGAGTTGGTTAAGGATAATGATATGTTGTGTTGGCTTTTGAGGATTAGCAGTTGGGTCAAATACCACAAGATGGGTCTGGTGATGAACTTGAAGGAAGTTCGAGGGAACTCGGGGTTGGTTTCAGATAATGATATGCTATGTTGGCTTTTTAGGATTAGCAGTTGGGTCAAATACCACAAGATAGGCCTGATGATGAAGTTAGAGGAAGTGCGAGGGAACTCGAAGCTGGTTAAAATCATCATCAATATTATCGAAGCAGATGTTAAAACTAACATGAAAATGTTTATCACAATATGTAACTATTATGTAGATGACACGTGTAACAATGATAAAATGGTGTTAAAAAAGTGATATTTCTTGGACGTGAGAAAAACAATAGTTTCCTTGGGTTGCGGTGTTCTGTTCCGTTAGAATTGGAGATGTGCTATAATTACTTATTCTGTGGTGAAAGTGAGTATTTTATTTATACACTAACTTAGAAATTACTAAATGTGTATTGTACAGGTTAAAGTATATATTCATTTGTTACTTAAGTACCAACTAGTTAATCTGCCATATCTGAGGCAGCCCTGTTGCGTGATTGTGCGAGTTGCGCGTGTACAAACATACCCGTACGCACACATAGGCACAGACAAATGTCAGATTTAGTTTTTGTATGCCGTATCCACCCTGTGACATAATTGTATAATTTGGCATGTAATTCAGGATAATATTTTTCCACAGCTCCATTTCGTCACAGGTTTTTTTTCTTCGTGGCATTTTTAAATCACTCGGCAATAATTATTTTGTGAAAAGAGTTATCGGTATGGTTAAATTAATCGACATCCTTTCCAATAAGCGACAATATCAAATAGCAAAATTGGCTAAGCAGGTATACCCACTAAAGTTAAGTATGGAGGGTAGATATTAGAAATGAGAAATAAATAATGTTGATAAATTTAAACCTTATCCCCTGATCTGTGTAGGCGTCCTGAAAGGACGTCTGTCACCAATGTAATTGAAATTTGAATTTTATTTTAAAGGTTTATTTTCCAGTAGTAGGTACTTTTTTGACAGACCACATATACATATGACCACATATATATATATATATATATGTATATATATACATGGGTTACTTTTTCACCAGTACAAAAAATCAACATACGTAATAGTAGTCCAAGTTACAGAATACTAGCATTTTTTGTTAGTAGGTACAAAAAAACTGAAATACCAATGTTTTAACTTATCCGCAAACCTAACAGGAAATTTGGACGCATTGTGCATTATCAATGTGCATAACTAGCAAAACACACGAACTGGCAACTATTTATTTAAAACCGTCATCGCACGCGGCATGGCGGGTTGGAAAAGCGGCGGCGGTAATGTCCATCGAGTATCAACTTATCATTATGACTTGGCAAAAATATCTTACTAGATCCCAAATCCTCCGTCTTACTTGCACGGGCTTAGGCCCGTCAAAATAAAGAAATTTTCTGTGTGTTATAAATAAATAAATAATAAATAAATAAATATCTTGGGACATCTTACACAAATCAACCTAGTCCCAAGGTAAGCTCAATTAAGGCTTGTGATGTGGGTACTAGGCGACGATATATATAATAGATAGATACATATAGATACTTAAATACATAGACAACCATGACCAAGGAACAAATATTTGTGATAAATAAATACACAAATAATGCCCTCGCCGGGATTCGAACCCGGAACCTCCAGCTTCGTAGGCAGGGTTACTACCAACTAGGCTACGGAGGCTGACAAATTTGTCGAATGTTTTAAATTATGTCTGGGAAACGTGATAAAATTACAAAGTAGCACAGAAACTTTCTTTATTGAGGCGTATTTCAAAATTTTAAATCAACTTTATCTACACAAATATCGTTAAGTGCTCTAAAATGCGTCCAAAAACAATAGACAATGACCAGCATTACCCACCATCAGAACTTGGCACATACATAAAGTTAACATTATATACGATTTTTCCGGAGGTTATGAGTTTTAAATTTGGAACAGCTGTCAGATTCAAGTGGGGTGCCTATTCTGGTATCTATAAATATTCAGCCAGTCATCAACACAATAAGTTAATTCAGTATATTTTTTAGTAACAATCGGACGATATTTTCATATCGAGTGACACAAGAATAGGGACATCATTCGATTGTCTATGATTTAAAAAAAATACAGAAATTCAAATCGGTGCCATTCCTGCCTTTTGTTTATTGCCTTACAAGTGAAAAATTGTGAAAAGTTGTAAATACTTTGTGATAATACTGATAATTATTTGATAATGAGTGGCAGTGACTCGGATAACGATATGAGCACTCCGCCGGACATACTCAATGCAGCTATGACAGCAACTAACAACCTGTTGCCGCAAAAGTCGAGAGCCAAGTATGAGAAGGCTCTGTTTCTGAACGCATCTTAGAGCACTTATGATATGTGTGTAGATAAAGTAGTGTATGCAACTATACGTAATCAGGCATTACGTACAGTTGCATAAACTACTATTATGTACAATGATTGGAATCAAAAAAACATACCTAATTAATGGAGTCCATTTCTCATGCTTATTAATTAATTTACATGAATGTTTCCTTCGATATTTCCCATCACAAGTTTTCACTTTTAAGTTCATCAAAATGCTCTTATTATTGGACTTGGGCCTCTTCAACGTATACTCGCCGTTTCAACTCACCCCACAAAAAAAGTCACACTGGGTCAAATCTGTTGACCTGGCTGGTCATAACACTGGCATTTTCCAGGCGGGGCACACTTTGTTCAGCGTTAGAGTTTACTCTATACATAAAGCATTTTATCACGCTCACATGATGCTCCAGTACATCATGAATCAAGCGCCGAGCGCCTACTTTACGTATCGAGTAAACGCTAACTTAATCGTTACTTGCCAAATCATGACACTTGCCTTTTTCTTTGGCTTGTTAATCTCGCTACCATACTTATATTTATTCAATCATATTTTTTTCAGTTGAATATTGAAATACAGTTGAAGATTGGGAAGATACTTCAGCGGAAAGAACCTAATGAAAATGTAACGGAACACGTTTCAAGAAAATGGTATTGAACTTGGTGACAAGAAACATTCATATATTTTTAATTAAGCACAATGTTTATATACTATTTAATTTTCGACATTATTATGAGCTGTGTTTTGCCGAATAAATATTGTTACTGAATACAAGTGATGAAAGTGAGCATTTTCTACATGAGTGTCGGCGATCGAAACCGACAAGAGTTAAAGAGGTCTACATTTCAACACCAACATCAAACTATATTATGCGAATGCATTATGCGAGAAAATATCTGCATACAGTACCAACCAGACTGTGCAGAAAAATAGGGGAGAGTGGGGTACAGTGAATAAAGGTGCACTGTGATAATTTTGCATTAGCTTTATTTATGGCTTTAATAATCCGGTATTCTTTTTTTACGAATTTGCTCATCTGTGTGATACTAATATTGGAGTAACTAAATAACGGAAGATACTTTCAATTATACCTGAAAAGTCTTGTTCTTGGTTTTTTTACCTCAAACTAGGAACTGTTCTGTGATTTCTGATTGAAGAGGTAACTTTAGTTCACTTTTTTATAATGAAAATGATTTTAAAGCTACATGTAAATTATATACTTGTGCTGGAAAATGTGTCCTCTAAGGAATAGGTGGGACAATAAGGTATGTAGAAAATTACAAATAAAAATAACACCACTACAACATTTGTAAAAAAAAGGGATCCACTGTACCCCACTCTCCTCTACTATGAAAATTCAGCCTTGCACTCGCGCAGAAAAATATCACATTCTGTGGAGTGAAGTTCAGGTAGAGTTCTTATGAAAACTGTCACCACTCTTAGTAACCTCGTATGTCACTATTGAATCGGAACTGAGATACGTACGCACTATAGGAGTATCTTAAAGTCCGTTGGCTCAACTGCTACTTTTATTCCTATGTAAAATAAGAGTGACAGCTGGTAACCACAGTTACCAAAAGCTATTGAGTGGCTTTTATGGATCGAATATTCGCTGTGTCGAAAATCGTAGAAATAATGTATCCTAAAATCAAAATTAATGTTTCGATTGGACAATCGACGTATATTTGTGACCGAGATTGTCATCCCATAATCTCGGTCACAAATATACGTTGGCTCGACTGCTACCGGATCGAATATTCACTGGGTCGAAAAGTGTATAAACGAGACCATAATTGTAATTGGTTACCGGCGCAAACATCACACTTGTAAACAAAATGTAAAAATTGTCTCACTTGTACTCTGTTTGGTTAGGTATTTTAAAAAGGTAAAAAATCTTGCACTATCTTTTTATTGAAAAATGCATTTAAAAATCCAAACTAGGTACTTAATGAATCAAAACAATGTAAATCACTGTATTCCTTTGTTATATTACGTATATTTGGTAAAACTTATTTTCTACTTGTAGTTTCAATAAAAAGATACTGCAAGATTGTTTACCTTTTTTTAAATATCTAACCAAACAGAGTATAGAATATAGAGCAAGAATATATTATGTATATAAAAACTATAATATGTATGTGTCAACCATTCGGCAACCCATTATCTCGATTACATCGTTAATAGTAGCCCCAAACTTTGGTATTAGGTACTATTCGTCATCTATTTACTGAAGTATTCCTACATGGATATAAAACAATTTGTACATAGCACAGACGTTGATACAAGAACAGACGAGGCGATGAACTTTCGATACTCAACAGATTGAAACCTATGTTTTAGCTATGCATATATTTAGGCCACCAATATTTAAATTTAGCGAATATTAGTTCTCAGCAGAAGAGTACAGAAGAGTAGGTAGGTACTGTAGCCGTGCCATGAGCTGGAAAGTAAAGGATACGTAATTACGTAAGGTTTTACTCGATACGTGCATTCTATCGTGCTCGCGCTTACAAATAGGAGCGAGCGCGATGGCCTGCTCAACGTATTTAATAAAACCTAATGTTACCGATACTTGTAAAGTCATGGTACGGCTACTGTTTATTATATTTACTGTATCGTTGGCCAGTAAGTTAGGGTTTTCGCAGGCAACGCTATATAGGCGTGTGGTCCAAACAGCTGTCAGATTCATAGGCACTGAACATGAAATATCGAAATTCTAATTGTATTTGGAGGTAACCGTTATAATGGCGGGACCGGATCCTGAATTCGATCGATTCATATTGCATTATTTAGTACTGAATTTGTACTATTTAGTACCTGTTGTAAAAAAAATTGTACCTCTTCTATTTCAAAGTTATATTCAATCAGTCTGGTCCCGCCATTATAACGTTATAATGGCGGAACCAAATCCTGAATTCGATCGATTCATATTGCAATATTTATTTAGTACTGAATTTGTACTTTTTGGTACCTGTTGTAAAAAAATAATACCTCTTCCATTTCAAAATTATACTTCAAACAGTCTGGTCCCGCCATTATAACGTTATAATGGTGGGACCAGGTCCTGAATTCTGTCCATATTCTGTCGATTCATATTGCATTATTTAGTACTGAATTAGTACTATTTGGTATTGATACCTCTTGTAAAAAAATTAGTACCTCTTCCATTTTAAAATTATATTTCAAATAGTCTGCTTCAAATGATCTGGCGGAACCAGACTATTTCAAATATAATTTTGGAATGAAAGAAGTACAATTTTTTTTACAACAGGTACCAAATAGTACAAATTCAGTAAGTACTAAATGATGCAATATGAATCGACAGAATATGGACAGAATTCAGGACCTGGTTCCGCCATTATAACGTTATAATGGCGGGACCAGACTATTTTTAAGTATAATTTCGAAATGTCTCGCCATTATCGTTATAATTACATTTGGAGTTTATTAATTTCATAAATGTATGACGACTAGAAAACGGTCGCCGAACTGAAGATTGGGCCCTAAAACAGGAACTCAAAATGACTGACACTAAACAAAATTACTAGAACTTTGTTCATTTCATCCTTTAGTAGATTGGCTACCAAACCAGCTTCGAAATGGGATTAAAATCCCAATAGGTAACTGGCTTTAAATCGGGACTTATCATTACCGGTTTGTAACCAGGTTTGTACCAAATCCAGATACGAGATGGGAAAGTTAGTCCCATTTCATCCTACCAGACGGGAAACTATATTTCCCATTTGGCAGCCAGCTATCAAATCCGAATACCAAACGGTAAGTACTAAAGGCATTTCATGGGAATTGACTCGGAAACGTTTATTTATTTTAGAAAACATTATTCCTTATGTAATGGTTTTAAGAATAAATAAACCACAAAATATATAGAAAATTCAATTCGCGTATTTATTTTGACAGTTTGTTGGTCCTTACGCCATATCACCGCCCCAGTGTCAGAAAAAAATATTAAAAACCCTCACTGAGGAAGCGGCAGTGTGAACAGCCAACGATCATCTACATATATATGTATAGGTATATTTGTTAATTTTACTGACATAGGATCTATATCTACTCTTTGTTTAGTGAGCGAGAAAAAAGTCGACAAATCATCCCTTACTCGCCTCCTGTGGAACCAGTAGCCGTACCATGAGCTGCCCCTGCGTTATTAACGCGGACTTACATAGGTGCTTTCTATACGGGTGGCTCGCCCCAAGACGCGATTACGGGCGGGATGGAAAGTAAGTCCGCGTTAAAAACGCAGCGGCAGCTTATGGTAAGCACACAGTGCCTGAAAGTATCCTTTCCCTCTCTAGTACGTTTTGTAGATACTAGGTTCAAGAAGTACCTACCTAACTACCTTCAACAATTTATAATAATACATTCTGTTGCAATGCTATCAGACAAACATCTACAGCTAGGAAAACAGCCACTATCAACCATTTGACCATTGCCGTCGGCTATACTAAATAGGTGGCCAAGAAACAAATACCTACATTCCCGTGAGGTTGGAATACAGAGTCCCTCTAGAAGGTTTTTAAATGTTTCAGAGCGGTCGATAATAGTACATTGTGCATCTAGGGAGGTAAGTACAGTATCACTAACGAGAGTGTTAGAAGCCCGACGCCGTAGGCGGAGGGCTTTTGATGACTCGAGTTAGTAGGTATGCCTCTTACCGATTGTGATGCATACAATGTTTTTTATAATACTTGCAGACAAAGAATATGTTATGAGACGAAATATTGGTATTCCCTAAGGAATTTCACTTTTCTATTACTCCCACTGCAATATGCACAAGCAATGGCGCGCTTAGAAAGCAAATGTGATGAAAAATGTTGAAACCGCGTAAAATAGTAGGTATTAGCTACTGTAACATGCCTAGGTAGTAGGTACTTCTGAAACATGAACTAAACTCTAGGGGGTCTAACTACACTGCATCCTAATACTCCTGAAACCTCTCTGACAACGGAAATACAGCACCTTGTTTATATGGTATAAAGCATCCGAAAATTGAGCGTCCAGCTGTTCGCCTGTGTCTGGAAAATCTTCGTTGCGTTTGTATTTAAGTAAGTACTCGTACCTAACCTACTTTTAATTGATATCGGACAATCTAATTAGCATCTTATGGGATGGTAGGCGAAAATGTAGGTAAACTTAGACAGGATAACACTATCCTTACATATTATGTAATGTAAAATGTTAGTTGGAGACTAACATAGTAGGTATGTAGGCTAACATTTAGTAATATAAATGTTACTCCAACAAGGTCTAAAATCTAAATGTCCGATAAACCACTAGTACATCATCAGTATCGTAGTTGGTAATAAAGCAAGTCGGCAAATGTCCATCAGATCATTCAATTTGGTCTACTACTACGTGTCTAATGAATATATTTCTTCAATCTTCTAACTCCATAGAACTACCCAAAATACCTACACATTTTATTACTTATTATACTTGAGGCCCTAGCACATCTTGTACAACAATATTGGCAGCAATTTGTGACCTGCTCGCAACTTCTCATCTCTTTTGAATCAATGTAATCAAAAAGGGACGGGTAGCCGCGACAAGGTTCCTGTCATGCACGATATGTGCTAGTGCCGTTGATCAAGTATAATACTATGAATTTCTTAGGTCAATCTATACTCGTAATTATATTGCCACATTGTTCCTAGCGAATAGAGACCCGCTGCGGTAAATACTAGTGTTTTGGGACATAAGTAACTTTCTTTGATAACTTTTTTATTTACCAGTAAGTAGCTGTACCAAAAAATATAATACTCTAAAGAGTTGTACATAACGGCGACGGATAGGTATTACCCGAAGAGTACGGGAATAACTTCAGTTAAAAGTAGGGATTTTAATACCAAACCGACAGTTGGTTTTGCTTCACAAAAATACAATACAATATAAAGTCATTTCCTAATTGGCGCCCTCTAGTTAGAACTTAGACCATTTAGAAAAGCTGTTCTTTTAACTGGCGCCATCTAGTTTATTGATGAGTAATGATTGTACAACTGACATTGGGTACTGACGGGAGGTGTAGTAGTGTGCGTTACAGGGTAAAATTACATAATTTTCTAGTTTTTGCATTATTGCGATTTAGAAGAACAGTATTTTGTGCAGGTTGCTATCAATTTGTACATTAGATTTTTTGCTCCTTGCGCGTATCTCAAAACATGTTAACTCTGATCTTCGGTTTAGCAGAAAATGATGAAAATATGGTGTTTGTGCAATTGTAGCGCCATCTTTTAGCAGATAAGCGGCAGGGATAGGGTCGAATCCACCTTAAGAGCCAAACATTTATTCCGACGAGTTTAAAATTTTTTATCTCCTCCAAAAAATAAGATTTGTCGAGGTCTGCAAAATAGCCGTGCACGCCTGCTATATAGTCTTAATTTGTCAAAAAATTTTGTCTTCCGAGCCATCTTTTCATTTGGGTTTAGGTAATAATCTCACGGAGCTAAGACCGGTGAATACGGTGCATGAGGAACCAGTTTGAAGCCTAATTCATTAATTTTTGCCATCTGGGGCGTTGTTTTGGCGAAAGAGGAATTTTGTCGGAAATAATTTTCCAACAATCGGCTTTAAAACGGTTTAATAAATCTACATAATAGCGGCCCGTGATTGTTTTCCCCTTTTCTAAGTAAGTAGTCAATTATGATAATTCCCTGGCCATCCCAGAAAACTGTCGCCATTACCTTCCCAGCCGATAAAACAGTATTTGCCTGCTTTGAGGCACGCCAGCAGCCATCCATTGCTTTGACTCTGGCGTGTAATGGTGAACCCTAGTTTTGTCCACAGTGACAAAACGTTTAAAAAAAATCCACTGCAGCCCTTTCTAAAAAGGTGTTTAATAACGGCAAAAAAACAGATTTTCCTATAGTTCTCAAAAATGCGTAGGTGATTAGATTACAGTTAACTAACGATTAAAGTCACATATCTTTTTTTATTATTATTATTATTTGTGTGTCTGCCATATCTCGGGACCATGGGGTTCCGGACGTTTGAGAGGCATGCGTGGGGCCGAAACCTACAGCGCAGAGGCCCTTTAAGACAATTAATATAAAGCATAGGATATACGTATACATGGCGGATACCATCCCCGAGCGCACAATATGATACGTTCGGAGATGGTCCCCGCCAGGTGCAAAGACTATTGCAGTGCAGCACTGTGACTACGATCGAAACTAAGGTCTTGGGTATGGATGGTATATTGGATGGACTGGATACTGGGTTATGAGAGGAGACTAGCGGACACCTGACGTGACAATCAGTCTCAAAATTGTAAAAAGGTAGATGGTAACATCTCATTTAGTGGGCCCAACACACGGCAGCACGCACAGTGCGACAATAGCGCAACACTTCAGAGTGGCTTTGAGGTTGTCGAGAGGTGAGACTGCGGTAGCTAGATCCCGGTAATCCGTTCAAGGGCCGCCGGCGTTATGACATTTTACACTTTTACACTATAGGTCCACTACAAGTCCCAAATTAGGACCGTCGAGCCGAGTTATAATCGCAGATCGCATGGTAGGCTACAATAAATTAGAAACTAGGAAAGATCTGGCGCTTGCTTTTTGCCTGGTTAAGGTGCTCCGTGGTAGCATTTTCAATCCGGAGATTTTGCAAAAGCTAAATCTTTGTGTGCCAGGGAGATACACTGAGCGGCGGCGGAGGCCACGGCTGCTGGCGGAGCGAACCGGTAGGACCAACCTGCTCCGTAAGGCGCCTCTAAACTGAGCCATTCATGTTCTGAATCTAGTTGCCGACAAAGCTGATTTATTTTATTGCCCTATGTGGGAATTTACAAAAATTTGTTTGTATGTGTTGTGTTCTTAATATTCAGTTTAATGTGTTTCTGTAGTGTTTATTAGTTTAAGGCACTATTGTATTGGGATCTAAATACCTGTAAAAGTAGTTGCTTTTATTAAATAAATAATCTTTAGTTAAGCGTAAGAAAGGGCATTTAGTATAAGCAGGTAGCCACGATCTACTAATACGATTCAGTTTAGGACCTAATCTGAATCGCGATGTGTCATTTCCATAGAATTGCCGTCAAAATTTACAAGCTGAACCTAAACTGAATAGTGAAACGTATTTATACACGTTGTTAGTAGTATTAGTTTTCCGCTACTCTACGGTTGTTGGAAGAAATCGTTCTTTAGCGATAACATCGCCTGTTGTCTGCCTCTATTGCTGTTCATATATTGTTATGTGATTTTCT
>JALPQI010028775.1:0-13355 GCA_025490895.1 Thaumatotibia leucotreta | reverse complement strand
ATTCATATTTTTTTGTGTTGTTGCAATTAATATTACTTAAGGAGGCATTATTAATGATTTTGTTCACTTCAACTCACAAAATTTGACGCCCGAAAGCTGCAAGCTGCGATTAAAGACGGACAACTCAGTAGATTTTACTGAGTTCATTTGACACGCTAAGTAGATACGTTTGCTTGATCTATGGTATAGATGACATCTGTGTTTCGATGACTTACTTGGCTATGATCGTCCCCGGCATAACTAGCCTGCGGCACACTCCTCGCCGGTTCATCCTCATCCGCAGCGGCATCCTCGCGCGCATCATTCCTCGGGCTGCCCTGCGGCCACATGTTGTTGAACATGTCGCCGATGAGCAGGTCCGTCATGTTGCTGTCGCTGATCTCGTCGTCGTTCATGTCGTTCATGTCGACGCCGAGGAACATCATGTCGTCGGTCTCGCCGTTCGCCATTGCGCTTTGTTCGAATTGGCCTTGCGCTGACTGAAATGGAAACATTATGTTAGTACGGTGATTTTCATACAGTTGTCAAAAGCATATCGATGGTTGTGTGACTCAACCCTGTATGTCTAGGTTGTATGACTCAACCTCGTATAAGAAATGTATGTATTTTGTACAGAAATATAATCATATGACAACCTCGTAAGCCATTATACGAGGTTCAGTCACACAGCCAACGATATGATGACATCAATCCAATTAAAGAATTACTTGATTTAAATTATTATGCACAAGTGACATTAATAATTATTTTAATTACACGAATAAATGTCACAAACATATGGAGAAATAACGCATTGCTAATTACAATTCACTCTAGTTTACCAATCCAGCGAAAGGTCAGTGGCTGTTTCTAAAGTTCTCAGTATATAATGTATTTCACAAAAAGAATCCGCGCAGAATCTATTTTTTCTAACGTAACTCAAAATACTAAAATGTGGTATTTAATGATTTGAAGGGTCCACGGAAAAAAACATGTCCAAAGCTTTAAAAAATCAGGGCAAATTTACACTTTATTCTGTTAAAAGTAAGGTGGTTTTTCCTTCTGTAATTTTAATTGACTAGAAATATTCTTTTCGTGAACCCTTCATTTAGCTGACACATTTTTTAATGAAAAATAACAAAGTGGAAGAACATTCTCGACCTTTATGGATTTTATTGTAACAGCTGTGTTACAAAGAGAATACGTTCACGTCGTGACATTACGATGTCACAACCTAAAATAAAAACAGTCTGATTGGAGTGTGTTACGTAGAGGCCGTGCGGTGACGGCAGTAAGAATACATTTGTCACCACCCCAACTCCTGCGGGTGTCGTAAGAGTCGACTAAGGGATTGAAGTGTCACTGGCCATTTTTTTGATAAAAGATTGATGATGCGCAGCAGCGTCATCATAATGGACAAATTACTGCGATCGTCAATCCGCTTGCCCAGCGTGACGATTATGAGCATTTATTTACTTCCTAATGTGTCTACAGATGTAGTGAGAAATGACTTGCCTTCGGAAACGTTCGTCAACGTCATGCTGTTTCAGTCTATCTCACTGAGACTGACAGTAATAGCTGTCATGCTACTTCAGTCAGACTCGGTGACACTGCCTGAAACAGCATGTGTTTACGAACGTTTCCGAAGGCAAGTAATTTCTCACTACACCTGTAATATACGCATAGTTAATAGGAGATGCCTACGTCCAGCAGTGGACTATCATAGGCTGATGATGTGACGTAGAGGCAGGCACGGGTCGGGCTGCGCGGACACTCGGCGGACAGACAGACAGACACACACCTGCGTGGCGGTGGCCGACGTGGGGAACACGAGGATGTGCGTGGCGGTGACGTCCCGCGGCGTGTGCAGGTGTGATTGTATGGAGGCCTGGCTGAAGCGCTCGTCGGGGGTGAAGCGGTCGGCCATGAGTCGCAGGCACGGGTCGGGCTCCGTGGACACGAGACACGCGGACAGTATGCAGGGGGCGCCGGATGGGTACAGCACGGAGCAGGGGTTGCAGATGTCCTTGAGTTGGTTGGAGGCGCGCGTGAGGTTCTTGCGGGAGAGGAGCCAGCTCCAGCCTGGAATGAGGATCGAGTTAGTTTTGTTTCGGATTCATTTCTGTAGTCAAATTGGTTGTAGCGATATTTTCGGTGAAAACTTCTTATTCAAAGCCTAACAACTGTCTATTTGGCCCTGACACAGGGTCACTACAAAACAGTTTACCTATGGCAATAATGTGCATACGTCATGTATAGTCAGCATGATGTGTATTGGCTTTGTATTGATATTTGAATATTACCAAAACGTTGTTTACAGAGAGCGGCCCTACCGCTAACTACGAGGTGCACAAATTTCGAGGATTTTTCTCTGTCACTGACTTTTGTTGCCATGACAAAAACAATCGGGAAATTTGTCTCTGTCGTCGGACCTACCGCGCAACACGAACGAAGTGTCGCACTAGTAAATTTGAACATAAGTGTGACAGGTAGAGCCGTCTCCGGCGGGATCTGGGCTAGTCTGCAGCAGGTCGGTAGTTACCCTTGAGCTCGCCGTGGCCGATGCGGCCGAGGCGGCCCACGACGAGGCGCCAGGGCTGCGCGGCCTGCGACATGACGCCGAGCGCCCAGTCCATGAGCTTGGTGAGGCCGCAGCGTCGAGCTCCTAGTGCGCGTCTTCGACGGGATCTGAAGGGAAAACGCTGGTATTAGTACATGAGCACCACAGTCACACATGCAACAAAGGGCCAGCCTGCTCCGAAAAACTGGCAGTAATCTGCAGACAGGCAGTAGGATAACAACACACATTGATTTAGAATATATAAGTGGATTCCCAAACAGCTCAAAAAAATTGGGCTGCAGAAGTAAATATTGCGGTCCTTTTGCTCCGCTATTCAGTTCTGACAGTTGACATTTGGTCACCTTACGGTATAGCATCATTATTCCTTAAACATAAAAAGTTTCTACTATTTTGCGGTGTTGTTCGCAAATTTGACACTTATTGTTCACTTCACAAAGTTTTTTATTCTTTGAGTTTTTTTATTATAGTTTATTGTAAGTGAGCCTTATTTAGCTTCAACTGAAACATAATAGAAATTAGAAATGACTTTTAGTGCCACTTTTCTTGGTTTTTTGTTTGGCTCTGTGGGTCCATTTATTATTTAATGTGATTGACAACACACAACACTAGCGACGCACCTGTGCGGCACGTGTATGTTGACGGCGTGCGTGTCGAGCAGCTCGCCGCGCGCGTCGGTGGCGGCGGCGAGGAGCCAGCGCTGGTCGTGCGACAGGCAGTAGGACAACAACAACACACAACACTAGCGACGCACCTGTGCGGCACGTGTATGTTGACGGCGTGCGTGTCGAGCAGCTCGCCGCGCGCGTCGGTGGCGGCGGCGAGGAGCCAGCGCTGGTCGTGCGACAGGCAGTAGGACAACAACAACACACAACACTAGCGACGCACCTGTGCGGCACGTGTATGTTGACGGCGTGCGTGTCGAGCAGCTCGCCGCGCGCGTCGGTGGCGGCGGCGAGGAGCCAGCGCTGGTCGTGCGACAGGCAGTAGGACAACAACAACACACAACACTAGCGACGCACCTGTGCGGCACGTGTATGTTGACGGCGTGCGTGTCGAGCAGCTCGCCGCGCGCGTCGGTGGCGGCGGCGAGGAGCCAGCGCTGGTCGTGCGACAGGCAGTAGGACAACAACAACACACAACACTAGCGACGCACCTGTGCGGCACGTGTATGTTGACGGCGTGCGTGTCGAGCAGCTCGCCGCGCGCGTCGGTGGCGGCGGCGAGGAGCCAGCGCTGGTCGTGCGACAGGCAGTAGGACAACAACAACACACAACACTAGCGACGCACCTGTGCGGCACGTGTATGTTGACGGCGTGCGTGTCGAGCAGCTCGCCGCGCGCGTCGGTGGCGGCGGCGAGGAGCCAGCGCTGGTCGTGCGACAGGCAGTAGGACAACAACAACACACAACACTAGCGACGCACCTGTGCGGCACGTGTATGTTGACGGCGTGCGTGTCGAGCAGCTCGCCGCGCGCGTCGGTGGCGGCGGCGAGGAGCCAGCGCTGGTCGTGCGACAGGCAGTAGGACAACAACAACACACAACACTAGCGACGCACCTGTGCGGCACGTGTATGTTGACGGCGTGCGTGTCGAGCAGCTCGCCGCGCGCGTCGGTGGCGGCGGCGAGGAGCCAGCGCTGGTCGTGCGACAGGCAGTAGGACAACAACAACACACAACACTAGCGACGCACCTGTGCGGCACGTGTATGTTGACGGCGTGCGTGTCGAGCAGCTCGCCGCGCGCGTCGGTGGCGGCGGCGAGGAGCCAGCGCTGGTCGTGCGACAGGCAGTAGGACAACAACAACACACAACACTAGCGACGCACCTGTGCGGCACGTGTATGTTGACGGCGTGCGTGTCGAGCAGCTCGCCGCGCGCGTCGGTGGCGGCGGCGAGGAGCCAGCGCTGGTCGTGCGACAGGCAGTAGGACAACAACAACACACAACACTAGCGACGCACCTGTGCGGCACGTGTATGTTGACGGCGTGCGTGTCGAGCAGCTCGCCGCGCGCGTCGGTGGCGGCGGCGAGGAGCCAGCGCTGGTCGTGCGACAGGCAGTAGGACAACAACAACACACAACACTAGCGACGCACCTGTGCGGCACGTGTATGTTGACGGCGTGCGTGTCGAGCAGCTCGCCGCGCGCGTCGGTGGCGGCGGCGAGGAGCCAGCGCTGGTCGTGCGACAGGCAGTAGGACAACAACAACACACAACACTAGCGACGCACCTGTGCGGCACGTGTATGTTGACGGCGTGCGTGTCGAGCAGCTCGCCGCGCGCGTCGGTGGCGGCGGCGAGGAGCCAGCGCTGGTCGTGCGACAGGCAGTAGGACAACAACAACACACAACACTAGCGACGCACCTGTGCGGCACGTGTATGTTGACGGCGTGCGTGTCGAGCAGCTCGCCGCGCGCGTCGGTGGCGGCGGCGAGGAGCCAGCGCTGGTCGTGCGACAGGCAGTAGGACAACAACAACACACAACACTAGCGACGCACCTGTGCGGCACGTGTATGTTGACGGCGTGCGTGTCGAGCAGCTCGCCGCGCGCGTCGGTGGCGGCGGCGAGGAGCCAGCGCTGGTCGTGCGACAGGCAGTAGGACAACAACAACACACAACACTAGCGACGCACCTGTGCGGCACGTGTATGTTGACGGCGTGCGTGTCGAGCAGCTCGCCGCGCGCGTCGGTGGCGGCGGCGAGGAGCCAGCGCTGGTCGTGCGACAGGCAGTAGGACAACAACAACACACAACACTAGCGACGCACCTGTGCGGCACGTGTATGTTGACGGCGTGCGTGTCGAGCAGCTCGCCGCGCGCGTCGGTGGCGGCGGCGAGGAGCCAGCGCTGGTCGTGCGACAGGCAGTAGGACAACAACAACACACAACACTAGCGACGCACCTGTGCGGCACGTGTATGTTGACGGCGTGCGTGTCGAGCAGCTCGCCGCGCGCGTCGGTGGCGGCGGCGAGGAGCCAGCGCTGGTCGTGCGACAGGCAGTAGGACAACAACAACACACAACACTAGCGACGCACCTGTGCGGCACGTGTATGTTGACGGCGTGCGTGTCGAGCAGCTCGCCGCGCGCGTCGGTGGCGGCGGCGAGGAGCCAGCGCTGGTCGTGCGACAGGCAGTAGGACAACAACAACACACAACACTAGCGACGCACCTGTGCGGCACGTGTATGTTGACGGCGTGCGTGTCGAGCAGCTCGCCGCGCGCGTCGGTGGCGGCGGCGAGGAGCCAGCGCTGGTCGTGCGACAGGCAGTAGGACAACAACAACACACAACACTAGCGACGCACCTGTGCGGCACGTGTATGTTGACGGCGTGCGTGTCGAGCAGCTCGCCGCGCGCGTCGGTGGCGGCGGCGAGGAGCCAGCGCTGGTCGTGCGACAGGCAGTAGGACAACAACAACACACAACACTAGCGACGCACCTGTGCGGCACGTGTATGTTGACGGCGTGCGTGTCGAGCAGCTCGCCGCGCGCGTCGGTGGCGGCGGCGAGGAGCCAGCGCTGGTCGTGCGACAGGCAGTAGGACAACAACAACACACAACACTAGCGACGCACCTGTGCGGCACGTGTATGTTGACGGCGTGCGTGTCGAGCAGCTCGCCGCGCGCGTCGGTGGCGGCGGCGAGGAGCCAGCGCTGGTCGTGCGACAGGCAGTAGGACAACAACAACACACAACACTAGCGACGCACCTGTGCGGCACGTGTATGTTGACGGCGTGCGTGTCGAGCAGCTCGCCGCGCGCGTCGGTGGCGGCGGCGAGGAGCCAGCGCTGGTCGTGCGACAGGCAGTAGGACAACAACAACACACAACACTAGCGACGCACCTGTGCGGCACGTGTATGTTGACGGCGTGCGTGTCGAGCAGCTCGCCGCGCGCGTCGGTGGCGGCGGCGAGGAGCCAGCGCTGGTCGTGCGACAGGCAGTAGGACAACAACAACACACAACACTAGCGACGCACCTGTGCGGCACGTGTATGTTGACGGCGTGCGTGTCGAGCAGCTCGCCGCGCGCGTCGGTGGCGGCGGCGAGGAGCCAGCGCTGGTCGTGCGACAGGCAGTAGGACAACAACAACACACAACACTAGCGACGCACCTGTGCGGCACGTGTATGTTGACGGCGTGCGTGTCGAGCAGCTCGCCGCGCGCGTCGGTGGCGGCGGCGAGGAGCCAGCGCTGGTCGTGCGACAGGCAGTAGGACAACAACAACACACAACACTAGCGACGCACCTGTGCGGCACGTGTATGTTGACGGCGTGCGTGTCGAGCAGCTCGCCGCGCGCGTCGGTGGCGGCGGCGAGGAGCCAGCGCTGGTCGTGCGACAGGCAGTAGGACAACAACAACACACAACACTTTATATGGAAATGGTCACGTGACGTATGGTTCGAATTTGTCATTCTCATACATTTATTACTTATCGCTTATCGTATACGATTGCAGAATGGGATCTTCTCTAGGTGTGCTGATCACTAAGACTGAACTATGTATGTCACTAGGTGGGAACTTGGGAAGACATCTTCACTGGTAGTTATTAAGCCATCCTCCATAAAGCCACGACAGTCAATTACATCGCTTCCGATCCGAGTTTCACAATAATTAGCGTTCTGCGAATTGCTCTCGCGCCATTTTCATTTGCAAGTCAACATCTAAGTATCTGCCAACAATTATAGCGTCTATTTTAGTTATTTGTTCTGCAAACGTTTTAGTTAAGATGCATTCAGACCAAACGAGCATTCGCTATTGTAACCCCCTTCTCTACGAAATTCGATCGTTACACAAAACGTGATTCGTTGATTTCGTAGAGTGGGGGATAGAATAGCGAATGCTCGTTTAATCTGAATGCACCTTTAGAAATTTACTATTCCTGCTTAAAGATGACTTCTTGTCTTAAAAATGCATACTGCGCAACATTGAAAGCAGCATGTTTGAACGAAATTCACATTGCCTCGTCGAGTCATCTAAGAAATATACACAAACAAAAAAGACTAACAAAAGTAACTAAATACCGAAGAGCTGGCGACTTCCTCGCATAACGCATCAGTATTGCGATACAGCGAGGAAATGCCGCCAACATCCTCGGTACAACGCCACAAGGGCCAATCTTAGATACAAGTAAGGTTAAGTAGATTAGTTAAATTTAATCTATGTATATAAATTGTTGTTGATTTAATCTATGTACACATTGCGCGTAGAACCGATGGCCGTTGGGGCGGGAAGGTTCTTGAGTGGCGGCCACGTACCGGAAGGCGTAGCGTGGGTAGGCCCCCCACAAGGTGGACTGATGACCTGGTGAAGGTCGCAGGAGTCCGCTGGATGCGGGTGGCACAGGACCGGTCATTGTGGTAATCTTTGGGGGAGGCCTATGTTCGGCAGTGGACGTCTTTCGGCTGACATGATGATGGTGATGATATAAATTGTACAGTTTTGAAACTAAATATGGTTGAAAAACAAAAAAGAACCCATAAACAGCACGCTATGCCAGCGTAGCGTTTACCTCCTACTTGCGTCCTTCCTAACGTATAATAGGAGAGGCATTATATCCAACAGTGCACTAAGATAGGATGTGTGTTGTAAGTAATTTATCCTCTGTCTTCCTCATTCCATCTTAGTCCATAAAAATAAATTGCTACTAGTTATCACACCCGTGATCTGCCATAACAGTCGTCACCTGAACGTTTGCGATGCAAGTTTCACAATAATTAGCCGCCGCTATGTGCTCTCTCGCAATTACCGATTTCCAACCGCACATTTCCGATAGGGCCTGCGATACTCGTAGGAATGTGAGCATTTCTCCTAGATAAGAATCTGAATTCTCGAATTGAGTTGTTTTGCTGGTGAAAAAGCTTTTTATCTTTATTACGAGCTATTTCTAATTTTCTAGGATTTTTCTGATTTCCAAAGATCGCTCCTCTGCGAGATCATGTAGCAATAGCAGAGGCAGTTCCATAAATTGTTAATCTTCTATGGAGAATATTCTTGGGAACTGAAATTTGGCTAACAATGCTAATCATATCAAGACTTCATTAAATGATAATAATATTTTTTTCCTGCCTAGTGTTTCCTACACTATGTAAAAAAAACGCATCTAGATAAATTCTCCCCGGCAACATCGCATGAATTCAATTCTTATGAAATTTTTGTAATTGAGAATGTTCTGCAATTTAATATACAGCTACTAATAATGCAGATATCTATATACTCGTATATTAGTAGATGTGTAATTATTAGTATGGTTGGTTTATTTGAAGTCTGAATGTCGTGACGTGTTATCGAATTTGACTTTACTATATTTCCTGAAAAAACCTGTGGGTTACTTATTGTATTTTAATAGAAATAATCATGAATCAACTTGATTCGTAACAATTCGCATCGATTAATTTGTGTTTCTATCAAACTGTATTTACAGAATGTATTAGAAACCATGGAAAATTTTGCGAAATGGAAAGCTGTATTTTTACTAGGACTGTAAGGGCAGTTTCACACGCTCAGTGAGTAAGGTGATAATGATCCGGTGATTCTGTTGTTCAACATACACCTTTTAGTCGCCAATAGGAAGTGTAGTCACATTAAGGTGACAGTGAGAAAACTCTTCCAGGCAAGGTTTCTAACAATTTCCGACATCCTGCCTTAACAACATTACTCGGTACCTTGCCACATATCGCTGTTTCCTTTGTATTTTATCAAACTAGGCAAGAATAAAAGAGACGGCATTATGACCTTAGTTGCCATTTGACCAATGAGAATTTTGTAAACTGAAGAGGACACGCCGGTTTCAAAAACGACCACTCTATAGCACTATCTTTTTTTTTTCTTGTACAGATTTTTTTGTACTGTATAGTTGAGGCTTTATAAAATCCGTAGATCTACAGACTTTCTTTTTGTAGTTTTAAAGACCCTGAAACAAAAAGTTATTAAGATTTCATACAATTTCACCGTATTTGGCCAAATAGACATTGATGCACAATGAGTAATGTAAATTGATATTGGAGTTGTTTGTGGCTTTTATTTCTTACTTTTCTTTATTTCGCCTGTTCTTTTATTTAGTCTGTTAATCTACAAGGCCTGGCAATCGTATCTACAGACTTTTCCGTCGAACTGACTACGCTGTATGTGGGCGATCATTGAATGAATGTGTGAATGGGCTTTGTGTTATAACTGTTATAAGTAGTGCTAGTAAAACACATTTATATTACTGCGATGGGTATTGATAATCACGTTAACGTTTATTGATGCGATAAACCATAAATCACCCTTGTAATGACACTTGTCAGTGAATGATGGACAAATGTTTTATTGATAATGTGATTGGTTACTCGGACTTGTCATCGCTGAAATGCAATAGGTTATCTCCTTAACTTTTGTAGGTATTCTGTGTTCATGTATCAACACTCGTTCGCGCCTTAATTTTTAAAGTATCTTTTACTGATAGCTACTTGTCAGACTGTTCATCGGATTATGATTAAAACCTTTTTTATTTTTGTCAACAGGGCCGACACAAACGAAATGCGACTTTCCCCGGAGGCCAAACAGCTAGCCTGCTGCAATCTTCAACAACAAGAAGTAAGTTAAACTTACATTACTAAGGTCTACTTGCACAACCCAGGGTTAGATCATTAACTTGAGATTAAACAGTTAGAACTTAGAAGTGTCAATTTATAGACTTCACCATTTCACTCAGTGTTAACCTTAGATTGTGCAAGTAGATCTAAGAAATACATATATCTGTTCTTAAGTATTAGAATTTGTGGGAGATTAAATCACCTACTTAGCACCTGCTAAAGTGATAAAGCTATGTAATGTAATGTACCTACTACCTTGTATATCTACCTACTATAATACTTATTTTAGTACCAATTAACTTAGCTGGAAAAATAAGTCCCGCCGAATTTCTTGCCTCTTAAAACTTCTAAACGGACCAGTGGTGTAGGGTTAGATTAGATACCGGAGGTACATTTCATTTTATTTAAATATTGCTTGTTGGTATATCATTTCAATCATAGGATCATTTAACATTGATTATCTTGTTATTGTACAGTCAAGAAAGTCGATTCACCTACCTTTTTCGCTCTTCTCACTATGACAATAAAGGTCAAAAAATTATGAATACATATATTTAATTTAATTTATTTATTGCCATCATGCACATGGACTTATTAGCATGGTACAGAAACCCTGTTAGAGTGAGGCATCCTTTACTCTTGTAATAGCGGACCTTCATAAAAACCGAACTCCTGAGATGACTCCCAGTAGACCATTTGCCCGACGTTCCAGAATATTCGGCGGACGCGTCGACGCTGCGTGACGCAGCCGACGGTTGCGGGGCGGCGCGGCCGCGGTACTGCGGTACCGGGACCACGACATGGCCGGGACCGAGGGTACAGCCGCCACAACCGGAGATCCCCAGCTTGGCACCGCCGCAGCCTATTGACACCAAAGGTCAGTGGATTTTTTTAGAACATTCCGATAGCAAGTATCTGCGGGACCATAACCTGGTCGGGACCGAGTGCAACTACCACAACCGGACATCCCGAGCTTGACGCCACCGCATCCCTTGTTTATGTCGAATCACTGGGAGGAATGAAAGCATTTTTACAATTATTATTTGTGCGAGGCTACCCGACGGGTTCCTGACTGAAGTAGAAGTGTATTTTACGTCGATTAAGATGTACGTGCAAGAATGTAAAGTCGTATTAATGTACGCCAAAACCAATAATATTAAAAATGGCCGGATGAAAACCTCTCCTGGGGGGTGATTTCTCTCCTGCGCCTTATAATTACTCTGTTAATTATATTGCTTATAACTAAAGAAAAAAATAGGTACACATATTCTAGTACAAGTACTAAACAACTTTCAATTTATACTGATAGTAAATTTAAATAAATAAATATCTTGGGACACAAATCGACCTAGTCTCACGGTAAGCTAAATTAAAGCTTGTGATGTGGGTACCAAGTGACGATATATGTATAATAGATACATATAGATACTAATTACGTAGACAGCCATGACCAAGGAACGAATATTTGTGATTAATAAATACACAAATAATGCCTTCGCCGGGATTCGCCGGGAACTTCTCCAGCTTCGTAGGCAGCGTCACTAACAACTAGGCTACGGAGGCTGACTGAATATGAAACATTGTCAAAGGCCAGAAAAAGAAATGCTCTGTAGTACCAGCATGGCGTATATTTACGGCAATGTATGCTTAAAACTGGCTGCAATCCCAAAAGATTCACAAGTGCTTTATGAGGAAGGAAAACATCGTGAGGAAACCTGCATACACCTGCGAAGACATTCTAGGGTGATGTATGTGAAGTCCCCAACAAGTACCGGGCCAGCGTTGGGACCACGCAAAATAGGCACGTATGATGTCGAGTTGCGAAAAAAATTGCCAGAAAAACAACAACAACAATCCCAAAAGATAAAAAGTCAACCTCGACACCTATCGAATCTGTAAATTTAATACTGATATCAAACATTGGATTTACCTCGATCGAGACTTAATCTTGCCACACCTACTTATGTTTGAAATGTTACATGTACATGAGATGCAAATTAGGATTTACTAGGCTCGATAGTAGATCTTATCTTAATCTATTTGGCCTATGTATTTAGGACGACCCGACAACACCTAAATCAGCACACATGTTCATCTCGTGAAACTCCGGCGCAATCTGAACTTTACCATAATTAGATCCTTGACTTTTAGGTATCTAGGCCGCTGAATTAGACGCACTAATCAAGTTAGCTCATTTTTCAAAATCTAGACGTTACTAAATATCCTGTCGAGCAAAAGATTAATTTGACAAATGAACGCTCATTGTAAATTGTAACTAATTAAAAAAATCATGAGACACCCACGTGGCTGAATGACAAAATCGAAATTGAAGGACCTATTGTTACATATATCAAGAAATTCAACTTTATTGCTGCAGTAATAAAGCATTCCACACGGATATGAAATACAAGTAATAAACCAATATTCTGATTTTATTTACACTTAGGACTTTCAATTTGTAACTTTAAATTGTAAGCGGTAAGACCGTCGATAAATGCATTACAATAACTTACTTAAGACGGTATTATGCAAGATGCCGCCATTCACAAAAGCGAATTGAATGTATCGCAAATTATACGTCAGCGTAATAATCGGGTGTGAATTATTTATGATTCGGCGATACGGAGAACCGAATCTGTATCGGCTTTATCGGTTCGCCGAATTCGCCCATTACGGCAAATTTGATTTAAAACGGCCTTTTAGTGCATTTGACACGCTTTCGGTAACAAATTACAGGCGAAATTTCAAAGCAGAAGCTAAAATTTGCATGAAATATGTCTCATAATTTTAGGCTTTTAGTCATTTTTGTTAGGCCCTAAGCCTTTGATTACTTGCATAAAATGTAACGAAAACGAAAGTTCAGCCGATGGATCTGAAAGACCGTAATTATATCAAAGACGGAAAATTTAAAGTATTGAAAATACATAAAAAATAAATATATGTTAACATATAGCATGTCATATATGATTCGAGTTATATTTACCGTTATATCATTAGAAGTCATGAAATATCATAATATAGGTACGTGGAAACTTTTTTACAAAAATCATCAAAGTTAATTCTGTATAATAATGAAGCTTTGTCGATTTTTAAGGCCTACTTCGACATAAATAGGTCGAACTAAAAACAGACTAGGAATCAACTGGACAGAGGATATAATACACAAAGCCCTCATCGGGACTAGAACCCAGACCCTACAGTTTGTCAAATCACAATACGAAGATCTCGTTC
>JALPQI010028774.1:0-10037 GCA_025490895.1 Thaumatotibia leucotreta | reverse complement strand
ATTGCATGTTTGAGAAAAGCATTATACATACCTCGGCCATGAAGTGACGGGTTGCCGTCTGAATGCTATCCGGCCTCGCTTCGCTCGTCCGTCTATATATTATATTCGGCCGGCAACCAGTCACTTCCCGGCCTCGGTAGTAATGTACTATTAGAAGAGACGGTTCTCTCTTTAAAGATCGCCTTTCTTTATTTCTACTTTTCTTAATCTTATTTATATACTGTGTTATGCAAAGTATCGACAGATTATAAATACAGACAGATATTGGAAGTTGATAAATGAAAAAATCGTAGGATATCTGAAAAATGCTACGGAAATTCCTATGTTTACTGATGGGTTGCCCTGTTCTGATGGCCGCATGAGAGGTTGGAACAAGAGCCATTGTATTGTACTCATTGAAACACATTTTGTAAGGGAAAATAATGGGTGTAGGTTGTTCTATAAGCATCTCTTAGTCTAACTAGACCCCGAGAGCCAATTAAATATCAAAAGAAACTTACTTAGTTGCAATATTTTCCGACAACGGCTGATATCGAATACTTTATAACTTTGTAGTTTTTAACCAGCGTTTTTCATATCAAACCACATGAATAAAATTATCCTTAACAGTATATATTGTAGTCTAGAACCTTATATATTCTAGATAGCAGTATATGTAATGTAGCGCCAAACAATCTATTATATTAATTTGGATACATTTATATATCCCTCGTATTGGTCTGTCAAAATGTACTAAGAGTATATATTTTCGGTAATTTTTCAAAAACATAATATATATGTATAGCGATTTCAAAAACATTTACTATACACGATGATTATAGGGACATAATAAGAACGACTACGAGTATCTATCAACCTAAAGAGAGAACCGAAATTTTCATGATATATAATTTGTTTTCCCGAGTTTTCGTGGTAGCGCGGTCGGTAAGTAGATATTTATTCAATTCAAAATTTAAGTCGATTTTTGAAACCAGATGCTAACGAGCAATTTATCTAGAAACTTTTAAGCTTACTTTTTAGTAAGATTCGTCTTTATATGTTTGCAAAAACCAAATCAATATTTATTATGACATTCATGTGTATACTTCAATATTTATAAGTTTTATAACATACGAGTAGTGTGTGGAGACCGCAATCCGCAACCTGTATGTTCGCTATGATGATTTGATGATACTGTTTTATTGTAGGGACTAAGGATTTTAATATAGTGCGGAAAACGAAGACCACATTCAGACCCCACTGTAATGCTTAAATTTAGCTGTCGTAGAAAAACTATTATTTACAAGTCCATAATTCGTTCTTAAAACTTTCGTAACTACCATTTGAATCGAGTTGAAGTAACAAGGTGACGCTAAGGGCAACCTGTTTGGGCTATCAATTATGCTGCCGCTACTGTACAGGAGGCGTCAACCGATGTCCATTACGATGAAACATGTAGGCCTAATTAATGGACTCAGTCTATTATGGCGGCGTGTGACCACCACGCGTCTACATGTACCGCATTGTTTCCTTAGTAATAGCTATAAATAGGTTTAGATAAATGATGGCTTCTAAATAATACAACGTATTTAACGAAACAGGTCGATTTGTTGATTATGTAATGAATCAATCATATAGGCGAATAAAATTAAGCTATGTAGGTAAAAGCCAAAAGTTAATAAAGAGGCTTTGTTAAATGTGCTGATGACATCGACTATAGATATAAATATGATCAGGGCCCGTAATTTTCAGGCGGATACATCAATTTGACACCACGCATATAGCATGATTTTAAATAGTAAAATTACCTTTTACCTAAATTCTACATGATTAAATGATTGACAACTCATGGTGAACAATAATTAATAGTACATTACGACACAAGTGCGAAAAACATGAAAATCGAAACGAGTGGCGATGTTTTAAATCGACACGAGTTACGAATTTCGTTGTTGCACGTGTCTCGTACGACGTTTTTTAGTGCAGATGGCCCTTCGAAGTTTTGGACCTGACGTAAAATGACACACTTCTCGCACTAGAGCCTAAAAAAGGCACCATTCTGTACTAAAAAAAATATTTTAAAACCTCCAATATGCAGAGTAACGTCAATTGCAGGTATGTCATTTTAGGCTAAAAATTACGGGCCCTGTGGAAGTCTTTTTTTAACCGACTTCAAAAAGGAGGAGGTTTACAATTCGTCGAAATCTTTTTTTTTTTTTATGTATGTTCCCCGATTACTCGAAGACGCGTGGACCGATTTGAAAAATTCTTTTTTTGTTTAGAAGGGTATACCTTCTAGTTGGTCCCATTGTTACCGAATCCAGATCTGATGATGGGATCCTGGAGAAATCGAGGGAACTCTTCAAATGTTGTAGGCACATATGACATTTTTCATTTATTTTTGAAGACTAATCAAGTATTTGCGTTTAGTCATGAACGTTTTAAGTTGGTGATCTGATGATGGAAGGTACAACTCCTTAGCAATTAGGAGTTGGGGGGTAATTCTTTAAGTATAACATATTTCGTGTATTTTGGAAGCTATTTGAGTATTTGCCTTTAGGTGGTCATCCGTTCATGTTGGTGAGCTGATGGTGAAAGGTACAACTCCTTAGAGATTAGGAGTTGGGGGACAATTCTTTAAATATAACATGTTTCATGTATTTTGGAAGCTATTCGAGTATTTGTATTTAGGTGGTCATCCTTTCATGTCGGTGAGCTGATAATGGAAGGTACAACTCCTTAGAGATTAGGAGTTGGGGGATAATTCTTTAAATATAACATAGTTCATGTATTTTGGAAGCTATTTGAGTATTTGCCTTTAGGTGGTCATAGTCTCATGTTGGTGAGCTGATGACGAAAGGTATAACTCCTTAACGATTAGGAGTTGGAGGATCATTCTTTGAATATAACAACTGTCATACATTTTCGAGATCTATTCAAGTGTTTGCTTAGTAGTTATGACATGTTGGTTAGCGGTTAGTGATTCTTTAAATAATATAGGCATGCTAAGGCTGTTACCTGTAATCTTTGAAATTATTCGTACCTGCTGATGATACATACAATGTATATCTCCTTGATAATGGGATAATTCTATGAATATTTAAGTTATCCAGTTCAGGTTTTCTGACCTATTACAGTGCAGTACATTCTAATTATAAGTATTTAGAGCATACTAAATAACGATTTAACACTACTAAAAAGCAAAAAATAAAATATTTTGAAATAAAAATAAAACCGCCTTCAAAAACTCAGCCGAACTAAAAAGTAAAAAATAATTTTAGTTCCTACTTCTTAGGATTTCCTACCCAAACCTTTAAACCTTTTACCCTATTCATTGAAATAAAATATTATGGTATCCTACAGATTTCTTAGAAGTCGGTGCCAAGCCAAATATGTTCACTTTGCGAGTATATGACTGTATTTGATAGAGCTTTGTAACTTACTGTCACTCCGGTTATGCTTTCATCAAAATTACTGAGGTAGATCATTCTGTTGATAAAAAAAAAATCGGAGTGGCAGTAAGTTACAAAGCTCTATCTAATATATACCTAGGAGCGTATTTGGCTTGGCACCGACTTCTAAGAAATCTGTAGGATACCTAGCCATAATATTTTATTTCAATGAATAGGGTAAAAGGTTTAAAGGTTTGGGTAGGAAATCCTAAGAAGTAGGAACTAAAATTATTTTTTACTTTTTAGTTCGGCTGAGTTTTTGAAGGCGGTTTTATTTTTATTTCAAAATATTTTATTTTTACACTATATTAATTAGATAAGGACTTTCGCTTGTATTACAAGTATGATTACTGGTGAATATACATTGTGTAAGTAAATGAGTCATTATCAGATTTAGGTTATCGTCTTTTTGGTGGTCATACCTAAAAGTTAAAGAATTAGTGGTATAATTTTGGGATATAACAATTAACAGTGTAACTAAGTTCCCCGGCCCGGCCGGCAACTTTTTGTAATTAATATTATAACATATATTTATGCAAGCTGTTATTTTTTGACCACCGCGTGGATAACTTTTGTATTTCCGATTCCCAATGAGTCCAATGACCCAAATATGTTCATCGGTTTTAAAATCCATTAGGATTTGATAGTAACAACTAATTAATGAAATTTAAACAATTATTATCGGAACAAGAATTAAGTTATCAGGTCAATTATCGATTTAGGTACCTACCTAATAAATACCAAACTATTCGATTATATGAAAGTTAGGTACGTCAGTAGTTCACAAGTTTGGTATTATCCCTCTAACATGAGATTCATTACACTTCTTTATTAACTAACTTCGCTTCAGCAACCAAACCGTGAGGCGTGTCAAACTTGTCGGGAGACAAGTTTGAAGACAAAGTTAATTGAAGACAAGTTGTTCCACACAAAAGTAAGGCTCACACACCAAGGAACTGTGACGTTCTCCGGCAAATAGGAGCCTGAAAGCTTTCCGTTATACGGTAGGCTGCCAACGGCAGCGGTTAGCAGATATGACCATGTTTTCCGATAGCTTACCTAGTGCAAACGAATTGAATTGCTCAGACGAGCCAGTGTGACTACGATCTACAGATCAGCAAAACTTATGTTATCTTGGAGCGCATTTATCACTGGTTTCTCAGGCGGTTCGGATTTATCTGCACTTGCTAAGCGATTAAAATACCAACCATGGCATATGTCGCAATCGCAGTTGGCTGCGGCTGTAGTCGTTTTATTGCGCGTGATCCATCTTATCGCCCCGTACCGGGAACCGCTCGTATGCAGGTAATCGTTCAAGTAACGTCGCGTAAACGGGGTGACATTTTATTGCATTTGGATCAAATTTTATTTATACTGGTTACAGATGACTAGTTTGAATATTGGCGTTTCCAAATTATGTCACGTTTGAGCGGAGTTGGATTAGATCAGCAAAATATAACGATAAAATTGAGAGAGGTTGAATAGCAGGTAATATCCAGTACCTACCTACAAAATTGCCTACCACAGCCTATGGATGTCAATACTCTATTGATTATTGTATCTTGATAGGTATTTAATTTCAGCGAAATCGACCGAACGGTTTTTCCGACCATTTTGTGCAGATCTAAAAATCGAAATTCGTAAATTTCAACGATTTTTCTCTGTCACTCAAATGAAGGCGTCATTAGAGTGAGAGAGAAAAATCCTCGAAATCGCGGTAGGGCCGCAGGGCTTTATCACTCAAGCATGCGACGTCCTTTAACAAAGGATAACACGAATTTACCTCGTATTTATAACTAATAAAAATACTAACCAAAATCATGTCAATCGGTCTGATCGGTCAAGCATGGTCGATATAAGTTTTAGCTACAAATATGAAATCGATAAAAGCACGCATGTTTGCCACCATGGCGTTCAATAACCCTAAACAAACTGGCAGGTATTCCGTATCGATGCTAAATGTAAATTTACTGACAGGCATGGCGTGTCGCCGCGTTATGAATCATGCGGCCGGTTGGTCCGTTGATTGAAGACGACAAGGGCAGGGGCAGTCGTGCGGTGTGGGGTGTTTAGGTGACGAGGCAGTCAGGTGGTGAGCCGACGGGGCCAGCGGCACCTGAGCCCTGCCGACACGCGCTGCTTTCCTAATGGCCTGTCGCGCGTCCATCCTCGCCAGTGATTGATCGACACGCCCTCCCGATGTGCACACATCCTTACACACCATATATTGAACACTCTTCGTGTATCACACGTAATCCATCACAAATTTCAAAGCCATTACGGGTGCGATAGTAGGCTAAACATTTGCGTGAACTGCTTTTAGGAGCGATCGATAAGAGTAAAAACCATTTGGGAATGCCGGAACCAAACATGAAATACTGCAATGAAGTCGTTACAGTTTATGCATAGACCGTTGAATTATAAATATCTGGTAAGTAAACGGAATGAACGAAGCATTTTGTTTTTCTCGACATTAAAGGTACCTACAATCTAATAATTACCCAATTATTTTAACATTAGTGATATCCATTGAATAAAGTCTACTGATTTAAGAGACGTTTGAATAAGATCGCAAACAACTATAATCTCGAAATTGCAATATAAATCAAGCATTCACAAATATTTGTACATACGTAACCATATGCGAAGTGTGTTTCTTTAATCAATATGTTTATTACTAGTTAATTATAAGTAGGTAAAATGCTTTCACAACACTTAATCGCCATGTAAAAACACAAAAAGTGAAGGTAAGTGAATCTGTCGAAGCCAAGCGAACGTTCATCAAAAATTTCACTGTCATCTACAATATTTTCGGGAGGCACAAAACATTTAGCCAATTCAGCAAACAGAGGGCAGCCGTGATAATAGAGTCTGTCGGCGGGAAGGCAGTCAGCGCAAACATAAGGCATTAGCGTATTGTTAGCGGCTTCTCAGGCGTATCCTCCATTTTTGCCTGTTTTGTTGGGAGGCTTCGAGTAGGGAGGTGCTTGAAAATAAATGACGTTCGGAGGATAAAAAGTAAAATGGCCCTTCAACTACAATAGGAGCTTTGCCTCTCCCATAACTTTCATGTAAAGGTTGTCATCGGTCGATGTCCGACAAACCCGATTAGCAAAATATATAAATTAATTAATAAGATATAATAAGATTAACAAGGAATAATGAGGTCAGGTTGGATAATTTGTTTTCAGCTGTGTAATAGATTTAATAGTATTATCAATAATTAGCACCAAATAATAGCCAAAGCCACAGTACCAATCGTACCCGTATGTTGACCAATTGTTGACTAAAGCTAATGTCAAAAATTCGCGATTTGCTGAGATGTGAAAATCACACTGTACATACACAAATGATACTTTACTCTCCGACGGCAAAACTGTCAATGACAACAAGGCATTTTAGCTGTCTGCTATCTCTATTTATGTAAGCGTATTTGTAACCTCTTTGGCCAAATTAAACATACCATATCTTTATTAATCGATGAAAAAAATAAAGCAAGAGACATGTAATCTAAATTTTAAAACTATAGAAAACTGTTCTACAAAAGTTAATATAAATAAGTAAATTAATGGCATAACATGACCTAAATTGTATTTTATTTAAAAACTCTTCATTTCCAGTATCAAAGCCACACGTAATAAATTGCACTGAAATGGAATATAAATCGAGAAAATCCTATCATTTTGTATGCAGCGGCGCGCGTCCAGGTCACGCTGAAGCAACAGTGTTATTCTCATAGGTGTCTACCTAATCTACCTATGAACGCATCTCTTATGTTGCGATTCGTATATTTGACGATTTCGATGCACTCTTTAATGTTCTTAAAATCATAAGTACAAATTTAAGACCGCATTCACAAGCTGTCAATGTCATAATGACATAATTTATAAATGATGAATTTACTATGTAGTTAGGAGTTCTCAAGACGATTTTCAATATTTCGGAATTGTCACAAATGCCACCGCGAGGCAGGAGACTGGCATGTTTGTAGTTGGTTTAATGATAGCAAGATCTATATTGTGAATGATGTACATACCTGGGATAACTGGGGGCAAGTTATAGGGATTTGATATCGATTAAAAAGATGTCGATATAATTATAATAAAAAACGTGCGTATTGGACATTCTCGATTACAGTACAGAGGTTCGATGCCATATCCGATATCGGGCCTCTTCAGATAGTAAAGTATACAGATGTCATTTTAATCAAAATGACAATTTAAATATTGATATTTTAATGTTAATTGTATACAGCGTGTTTTTCTTCATATGCTATAACTTTAAGGGAAGCTTATTTAGGTCAAATATAATTAATTTCTCTAAGAAACTAGTGTTTTAACTCTTACCGTTATTGAGTTAATTTGAATTATTGAGAAATAAAAAAATAAGTTTAATCACTGAACATGTGTATTGCAACCTTTATTACATTCCAATGTTACTTATTTTGACATGTGCCGTCAGTCACCTGAGATTAACTTTTATTTTATTTTTAAGGTTCTCTCACACTTACCATTTCATTTATTATGTATGAAAACATAAAAAAATATTTTTTATCGAATTTTCCAAAAGCCGATATACCAGACAACTTCTATTAATGGCCCAAGTAACCTGTCTAATTTATAGCAAATCGAAAAAAACACCCTGTATATTGATGACTATTTTAAAATAAACGCGTAACTCCCCGTTTAAATTTATTTTTTATTTTAATTGAAGAGTAAGTACCTAATATTTATTTATGCCGAATAATATTTTGATGTTGTCATTCACAGTAACATCGATATATTTTTAGTCGATAAACTATTTTGCTACATCACTTTCGTATAAATGCCCCGAGTTATCCCAGGTATGATTGATGTACAATAGGTACCATAATGTATGTAATGGACCGTGTGTTCTAAAATAATGATATTATTAAGTATTATTTTACGTTTCAAGTGACAGTAATTTTAAAGAACTTTTATCAGATTCGATTTTACTTTTCTTCAGATTTATCAAGATAAATCTAGCTATAGGCCCTGGTCTCACCGCGAGCTACTAAGCTATGAACTGAAAAGAGACACGGCGATACTCGCCCAGCTATCAGCTATCACCGCGAGGGCGAGTATCGCCGCGTCTCTTTTTTTACACGGGAGTGCGTATCTTTTGTTCGTGTTTATAGCCGATAGTTCATAGCTTAGTAGCTCGAAGTGAGACCAGAGTGCCATAAAGTATTCTCTGCTACTATACCTAATTTATGTATAAAATATTAAAATTCGCCTGAACCATTCGGGTTCCTGTGTTAAGTTGTACTTATAACGAAGCGTCAGGTAAGTTTAAGACTTAGCTCTCAACGAGGTCGTGTCGCGTACGACACCAGACGTCAAGCGTAGCGCCAATGGCGAGAGCCATTCTCCACGGAACAAAGCTACCCTGATCTAATCAACGCAACAATACCTCGGATAACTCCACACTTAAGCTGGAAAATGGCGCCACCGACACACCAGATATTTTAAATTACAAACAATATTACACGGCTTGGATACAAACGAGTCCATTGTAGGCCGTGTGCGCTCGACAGCTGTTTCAGATAACGTGTGACCTCCGCCGAATAAAGAGTCTGGACAATTACAATGACGCCGCGTGCACTCACTTATCAACGCTGATTTGATAAACAAATAAAAGCTTGTAATAATTGGGGCGCTGGGAAATACGTAAAACATTGTTTGAAAGAAAATTCGGACGCTATTTGAATTTCAGCGGAGAGGTAATTAGAAATTTGTTCTTTTGTTGATTATTGCAGCTGTCTGAACATGAATTCGACTTGAATTTATATTGTGCATGTACTGGTGAGTCTTCTTTACCATCAATTTCTCAACAGACCGTATAGATGTCACCGTAATATATTAAATAGCGTTACATTACATTATAATCTATTTACCTAGAGAAATAGTAAACGATAACATTGTTAACTATATCATACTGGTTTCAACTTTACGGACTAGGTAGATTATAATCTCAGTATTTAATATACCTACTACGGTGGCATAGACACATAATATAATATTTTTTTTGACGTTTTGATCATATTGTACACAAACGGTCGCATAAAGAGCAGCTTGGTATTCGTATAACGTCGTCGTATCTTCGCGTCTAAGTGAGCACGAGAGAACACCTGTAAAATAAATACTTATTGCTAATGATGGCACTCGAGCCGTCAAGTGCGGGAAGTAACTGTCACAGCCGTGACGTGTTGTCGTTACGGGAACGAATGAATCTTGTAAATAGGTGCAGTACAGTTTATTAAGTAAATCAATATGTTTACAGCGGAGTATTTTTCCATATGACAATGGATAATGATAATATGATATGGGGATTAGGGCTGATTTTTGATATAAACATAGATCGCCAAAAGTCAAGTATATGAGCATATTCACTTTTAGGGACATATTAAGTGAGATTAAAAATCTTAATTGCAGTCAGGTTCGTAGCGACAACTAAGTACGATATCTTTAGGAATTTAAAGTTTATCGGCGTTTTTACATTATGTTATAATATCGCTTATAGTTTATAAAATCAACACCAAAACCGAGTTAAAATTTAAATTTAGTGCTTAATTGTCGTTACAAA
>JALPQI010028768.1:0-11214 GCA_025490895.1 Thaumatotibia leucotreta | reverse complement strand
GTTGATTCCGATAACAACTGAGTAACTGATTCCAATACTGCATAAATTTTATCTAATTTCTTAAAAAAAAAAATATTATTATCATAAAATATATAGATTTTTTCTAAAAAATCATTGTTTTATTTATTGACATCATTACAATGAAACAAATCAATTATATATTATATGTATGTATCAATAACGTTTGAAGTGTATATTAAACCAAAAAGTATACATAACTGTTGATACTGGGATTTTTCATTTTCAATTCTTGGACATAATATACACAACGTTTCAATTCTGCTAGACGTCATAGTGATTTTATCATATTATCAATTGTTCTCTTCAAAAATATGTTAATACGTAGGATGCCCTGAAAATTTCGGGAATTTAATACTTAGGAACGTATATTTGACATGGTGTTATACCTCTTTCTTACAAGCATAGTCTCATTATTCGAAAACACTGGCCACTTAGAAAAAAAAAACAATGTCCGATTTTCAATTGTTTTTAAAGTCGTTGAGTCGCTGGTGAAAATGGAGCTGTCCCGCGAAAGTTTTAGAGCAATGATTTATTATGACTTTAAAAGTGGATTAACACAACAACAATGTGGAAGACCGATTAACTATTGCTTTTAGTAGTGAAGCACCTTCAAAGACGACCATATACAGGTGGTATTCGGAATTCCAACGTGGCCGTGTGTCTCTTGCGGATGACGTACGTGAGGGTCGACCCGAAAACGGCCGTTACCGATCAAAACATCGATGTTGTTCGCCAACTGATAAAGGAAGATAGGCATGTTACATATCGGGAGATTCAGGAGACTTTAGGCATTGGAATGAGTCAGGTACAAGTTATTTTACAACAAGAGTTGGGCGTGCGGAAGTTATTTTCCCGGTGGATTCCTCACTTATTATCTGACGACCAGAAAACGGTACGTGTCAATTGGTGCCGCAAAACTTTAAAAAGATTTAATGGAGGAAGCTCAAATGCCGTTTTTAGTATTGTGTCAGGTGACGAATCATGGATTTACGCATATGAGCCTGAATCGAAAAACCAATCTCGAGTTTGGGTTTACGAAGACGAACCGAAGCCGACAAAAGTTGTTCGTTCTCGCAGCACGATCAAAAAAATGGTAGCCACGTTTGTCTCCAAATCGGGTCACGTGGCGACTATCGCTCTTGAAGATCGAAGAACTGTCAATGCCGATTGGTATATAGGCGTTTGTTTACCGATTGTTTTTGCTGAACTGCGAAAAACTAACCCTAACCGCCGTATTATACTACACCATGATAATGCCAGCCCTCACACCGCTCAGAAAACAGACGACTATCTGAAGGGCGAAAACGTCGAATTACTGGACCATCCTCCGTACAGCCCCGACCTAAGTCCCAACGATTTTTTTACTTTCCCGAAAATAAAGAATCGGTTGCGTGGTCAGCGTTTTCAGACCGCGGAAGAAGCAGTCGACGCTTATAAAATGGCCATTTTGTCAACCCCCACTTCAGACTTCAATAACTGTTTTAAAAACTGGTTTCAGAGAATGAAAAAGTGTATTAAACACAAAGGAGAATACTTTGAAAAACAATAAAAGTACTTTTATTTCATTAAAATGCGTATTTTTTCCGATTCCCGAAACTTTCAGGGCAACCTACGTACCGCACTGCATCAGATGGCCATAAAGTACCCTTAAAATTGTAGCGTGACTTTCATCAGCCTAAAATATAAGGTCTGCATAAAAATGTACGGCATTATTTTTTCCTAATTTATCTCATCATCATCATCATTTCAGCCAAAAGACGTCCACTGCTGGACATCTAATTTATCTATGTTAATGTTATTTAAAACAAGGGATAAAATGTAAAAAATTGCTATATTTCATTAATCTATGATATTTATACTTTTACATTAATTTGCAAAATTTCAGCTTTTGTATTTCTCTATAATTCTTTTTAGAACGGTTTATTTTGAACGGCAATACTATGTAAGGATTGTGTTTTACAACATCATGTTAAAAAAGAAGTTCCCGTACAGGATTAAATGATTTTACAGCTGTAAAAATCAAGGATACGATGAAATGAAGATGATTATTGATATACATTCAAATGGACTATCATTTTTTGACAGCAATATTTTTAATAGTACTTTTGAGTGCTAGATTATGTTTTGGAACCGAAGTCGTACTTTTGTAAATCACCCCCTGGACTACGAAAAGAGAGGGGATTGCAACCCTCGATTTTTTCCCTTGTCGCATGATTTTTGTACGGCGTTGCGGAATAATGAATTAGAAGCAGTATTGAAATAGTATGACACAGATGCCGTACAAAATCAAATGGCCAAATTTACCCTGGTGAATGTCGGAAAATAAAAAAAAATCATACTTTGTGGCGCACAATTTTTGTACGCCACTGTGCGTTTCCTTATTATTTTTCATGGATCTATCGGTGGTAAGAATGCCGTACAAAAATATATGACCAAAATGTACTCACTCTACCTGTACTTTTAAATTCTCACCAGGAGTCAGTTGGACAGCTTACAAGTGACGGCATAGTGCTGAATCTTATTATTTTATGCTCTTTTATCGTTCTGGATAGGTCACCTGGTGGTTCAAATGACCCATATTTTTTTCAGCATGGGCCGCTAGTCTAATAGACTGAACTACATTCCGCAGAAAAGTCATAATACATAGTACTTCTGTCCCATTTATCAAATCAAAAATGCAATGTGCTATTGCTTTCTTACGAAGCACGTGTACCATTAGTGGTGGGACAATGTTGGTTTCGTTAATTACCGTGACCACGTGCTTTGTTTAAAGTAAGTTTAACCGGGTTTACGGAATAGAGATGAAAATAAGGATTGATTTTTAGCAATGTAACATTTTACAATCTTTTTTAGATTAGATTATTCAGTAGTAAGCTGTAGTTTGTAGTTTTTTACGTAGTTAGTAGTAAGTAAACAAGTCGTTTGATTCAAATTTTTTATAGTTTATTGTGTAAGTACGTAATGTGGACAGTTTTTTTAACGCAGGTTTTTTGAGTCAGGAACGCTCATCGCCCATGTGATTCCACCGATGGGCCTGACAATGATTGATCTCGAAGGCAGTACGAGGGCACTCGGAGTTGATTTGACATCGATAAATGTTATGTTGGCTTTTTAGTATTATCTTGGTATGCAGTTGGGTTCCGTGTCATAAGATAGGCCTGATGATGAAATTGGACGAAGTTTGAGGGAACTCGGAATAGGTTTGAGACAATGATATCCTACGATGACTTTATAGGATGAGCAGTTAGGTCAAATACCACAAGATAGGCCTGATGATGAACTTGGAGTAAGTGCGAGGGAACTCGGAGTTGGTTTGAGATAATGATATGTTCTGTTGGCTTTTTAGGATCCTCTTGGTGAGCATGTGTCAAATATCACAAAATAGGCCTGATGATGAATTTGGAGTAAGTGCGAGGGAACTTGGAGTTGGTTAAGGATAATGATATGTTGTGTTGGCTTTTGAGGATTAGCAGTTGGGTCAAATACCACAAGATGGGTCTGGTGATGAACTTGAAGGAAGTTCGCGGGAACTCGGAGTTGGTTTCAGATAATGATATGCTATGTTGGCTTTTTAGGATTAGCAGTTGGGTCAAATACCACAAGATAGGCCTGATGATGAAGTTGGAGGAAGTGCGAGGGAACTCGAAGCTGGCTAAAATCATCATCAATATTATCGAAGCAGATGTTAAAACTAACATGAAAATGTTTATCACAATATGTAACTATTATGTAGATGACACGTGTAACAATGATAAAATGGTGTTAAAAAAGTGATATTTCTTGGACGTGAGAAAAACAATAGTTTCCTTGGGTTGCGGTGTTCTGTTCCGTTAGAATTGGAGATGTGCTATAATTACTTATTCTGTGGTGAAAGTGAGTATTTTATTTATATACTAACTTAGAAATTACTAAATGTGTATTGTACAGGTTAAAGTATATATTCATTTGTTACTTAAGTACCAACTAGTTAATCTGCCATATCTGAGGCAGCCCTGTTGCGTGATTGTGCGAGTTGCGCTTGTACAAACATACCCGTACGCACACATAGGCACAGACAAATGTCAGATTTAGTTTTTGTATGCCGTATCCACCCTGTGACATAATTGTATAATTTGGCATGTAATTCAGGATAATATTTTTCCACAGCTCCATTTCGTCACAGGTTTTTTTTCTTCGTGGCATTTTTAAATCACTCGGCAATAATTATTTTGTGAAAAGAGTTATCGGTATGGTTAAATTAATCGACATCCTTTCCAATAAGCGACAATATCAAATAGCAAAATTGGCTAAGCAGGTATACCCACTAAAGTTAAGTATGGAGGGTAGGTATTAGAAATGAGAAATAAATAATGTTGATAAATTTAAACCTTATCCCCTGATCTGTGTAGGCGTCCTGAAAGGACGTCTGTCACCAATGTAATTGAAATTTGAATTTTATTTTCAAGGTTTATTTTCCAGTAGTAGGTACTTTTTTGACAGACCACATATACATATGACCACATATATATATGTGTATATATACATGGGTTACTTTTTCACCAGTACAAAAAATCAACATACGTAATAGTAGTCCAAGTTACAGAATACTAGCATTTTTTGTTAGTAGGTACAAAAAAACTGAAATACCAATAAAAAAAAAAATATATTGATTAATTTCCTTATAGCTAGTATGACAAAGTGCTAACATTATTATATATTAGGAATTATAGTTGTGACGCGCCTGAACTAGGAAGATCCTGTATCTCAGGCAAAGATATTATAAACTAATTATGAGAGCAAATTAACAAAATAAAATCATACACAGAAAAGACAAATATTAAATTCGATTATCACTTGTAACAGGTGATACCTACAAAATATTTAGGTATATTCAATTTACATATTATGCAGTTTATTTTAGATTCGACATTACAAATATTGCAACGTCAACGACAATGCGCACGGGCAAAGTAAAGTAGGTCGAATAGTAGCACGTAATTATTTGCTTACATAGCGACAGGTGTTTAGGTTAGTGGGTTATTGATTATGTTATGTTAGAAATTTAGTACATTTTTCTAGATAATAATAGGCTAAATAATATGATCTTAGCTAAAAATTTAGGCCCCCTCATAGTCGACTGAGAAAATGTATCGACGCTCGGCCATTTTCCTTGCTGGACACTCTGGATCTCCTGTCTTGTGGTCGTTGGGCTTCTTATAGAGCTTACATGTTGCGCAGCTGGGACGTTCTCCATTGAGAGGGCACGCCTTGTCCGAATGTCCTATACTACAACAATGTGCACATGTTTGTTCTGGTTGCTTACAAGTCTTGGCGGCGTGGCCATATTGCTGACATTTGAAGCATCTAGTGACAATAGTGAAGTCTTTCACAGGACAAGATGACCAATTAATGAAAACTCGGCCCTGAGTAATGAGAGCTTTGCGGATTAGGGCTGGTACTTCTATGACGTAGTTACAGGTATCCGCATCTTTCTTACCAGACTTATGGCTTAGTTTAATGCTAGTTAAGATGTTGTCCCTAGTTAAGTCTGTGAGCTTGTCGGCAAGATTTTGGTCATACAAGCAATTATAAACATCTTGTTCTCGTAGAGCTGCCGGTACGCCCACTATTACAACTCTGGGCCTGCGCTTAAAGGGTTCATTGACGATGAGGTCCGGGGAAGTGGTCTTGAAAGTCCGTTTCAGTTTTTCGATATCATCCTTGGAGTCGGTGCTAATGATAACTCCACCATTTCTTACTTTACGTAGTGCTCTGACGTGGAGTTTCAATTGTCCGGGATTAATCAGCGTTTGTACTAAGCTCTTCGTATCTTCGCTCGATTTGGAATTATCTTTAGGGTAGATTGCCACTGAGCTCAAATTGCTAGGACGGATCTGACTATTATTATTCGTTTTTACCATGTCGGCGAAGGAAGGCGGCGCATCGGTAGCAGGTCTGGTTGAAGTCTCGACCGTTAGTTTGAGGGCTCGGATGGATTCAGATAGGTCTAGCTTTTCTTCAAGAGAATGGAGGTCACGTTGTTGTAGCAATGCTTTCTGTTTAAGTGCCTGATAATTAACCGCCAAGTTTCCAGTACCATGGGCTACTTTACGGCAGAGATTGTGGATTTTTAATTTTTGGTCAGAGTTCAATTTACCCTCGGTCGAAATGCAACATATTTCATTCAGACACTGCTCAATGGCACTCATCCAGTTCTGAATTTCCGGCGTAGATACAGCGTCGAGGTTGCTCTGCACTCTAGCACTTGTCGTTGGGTCATCTTGATTTCTGGCGGTTGAAGGTACTGGAGTGGAGGGAGGGCTACGTTGCATCTTCGAACTTCTGGAAAATGGGCTGTTGTCACCCATTGTTAACTCGATGGAAACACTATGAGTCCATTTTTATTTGCACTGCCCGATCACGTGTGACACAGATCGTGAGAATCGAGGTCAATATTTAATTCGTACGATTTTAAATTGCAAAGTAATAGGTAATAACACGACTGTTTGCCTCGACGGATTAATGAACAATGTTTTAACTTATCCGCAAACCTAACAGGAAATTTGGACGCATTGCGCATTATCAATGTGCATAACTAGCAAAACACACGAACTGGCAACTATTTATTTAAAACGTCATCGCACGCGGCATGGCGGGTTGGAAAAGCGGCGGCGGTAATGTGCATCGAGTATCAACTTATCATTATGACTTGGCAAAAATATCTTACTAGATCCCAAATCCTCCGTCTTACTTGCACGGGCTTAGGCCCGTCAAAATAAAGAATTTTTCTGTGTGTTATAAATAAATAAATAATAAATAAATAAATATCTTGGGACATCTTACACAAATCAACCTAGTCCCAAGGTAAGCTCAATTAAGGCTTGTGATGTGGGTACTAGGCGACGATATATATAATAGATAGATACATATAGATACTTAAATACATAGACAACCATGACCAAGGAACAAATATTTGTGATAAATAAATACACAAATATTGCCCTCGCCGGGATTCGAACCCGGAACCTCCAGCTTCGTAGGCAGGGTTACTACCAACTAGGCTACGGAGGCTGACAAATTTGTCGAATGTTTTAAATTATGTCTGGGAAACGTGATAAAATTACAAAGTAGCACAGAAACTTTCTTTATTGAGGCGTATTTCTAAATTTTAAATCAACTTTATCTACACAAATATCGTTAAGTGCTCTAAAATGCGTCCAGAAACAATAGACAATGACCAGCATTACTCACCATCAGAACTTGGCACATACATAAAGTTAACATTATATACGATTTTTCCGGAGGTTATGAGTTTTAAATTTGGAACAGCTGTCAGATTCAAGTGGGGTGCCTATTCTGGTATCTATAAATATTCAGCCAGTCATCAACACAATAAGTTAATTCAGTATATTTTTTAGTAACAATCGGACGATATTTTCATATCGAGTGACACAAGAATAGGGACATCATTCGATTGTCTATGATTTAAAAAAAATACAGAAATTCAAATCGGTGCCATTCCTGCCTTTTGTTTATTGCCTTACAAGTGAAAAATTGTGAAAAGTTGTAAATACTTTGTGATAATACTGATAATTATTTGATAATGAGTGGCAGTGACTCGGATAACGATATGAGCACTCCGCCGGACATACTCAATGCAGCTATGACAGCAACTAACAACCTGTTGCCGCAAAAGTCGAGAGCCAAGTATGAGAAGGCTCTGTTTCTGAACGCATCTTAGAGCACTTATGATATGTGTGTAGATAAAGTAGTGTATGCAACTATACGTAATCAGGCATTACGTACAGTTGCATAAACTACTATTATGTACAATGATTGGAATCAAAAAAACATACCTAATTAATGGAGTCCATTTCTCATGCTTATTAATTAATTTACATGAATGTTTCCTTCGATATTTCCCATCACAAGTTTTCACTTTTAAGTTCATCAAAATGCTCTTATTATTGGACTTGGGCCTCTTCAACGTATACTCGCCGTTTCACCTCACCCCACAAAAAAAGTCACACTGGGTCAAATCTGTTGACCTGGCTGGTCATAACACTGGCATTTTCCAGGCGGGGCACACTTTGTTCAGCGTTAGAGTTTACTCTATACATAAAGCATTTTATCACGCTCACATGATGCTCCAGTACATCATGAATCAAGCGCCGAGCGCCTACTTTACGTATCGAGTAAACGCTAACTTAATCGTTACTTGCCAAATCATGACACTTGCCTTTTTCTTTGGCTTGTTAATCTCGCAACCATACTTATATTTATACAATCATATTTTTTCAGTTGAATATTGAAATACAGTTGAAGATTGGGAAGATACTTCAGCGGAAAGAACCTAATGAAAATGTAACGGAACACGTTTCAAGAAAATGGTATTGAACTTGGTGACAAGAAACATTCATATATTTTTAATGAAGTACAATGTTTATATACTATTTAATTTTCGACATTATTATGAGCTGTGTTTTGCCGAATAAATATTGTTACTGAAAACAAGTGATGAAAGTGAGCATTTTCTACATGAGTGTCGGCGATCGAAACCGACAAGAGTTAAAGAGGTCTACATTTCAACACCAACATCAAACTATATTATGCGAATGCATTATGCGAGAAAATATCTGCATACAGTACCAACCAGAAAAAATAGGGGAGAGTGGGGTACAGTGAATAAAGGTGCACTGTGGTAATTTTGCATTAGCTTTATTTATCGCTTTAATAATCCGGTATTCTTTTTTTACGAATTTGCTCATCTGTGTGATACTAATATTGGAGTAACTAAATAACGGAAGATACTTTCAATTATACCTGAAAAGTCTTGTTCTTGGTTTTTTTTACCTCAAACTAGGAACTGTTCTGTGATTTTTGATTGAAGAGGTAACTTTAGTTCACTTTTTTTTTAATGATTTTAAAGCTACATGTAAATTATATACTTGTGCTGGAAAATGTGTCCTCTAAGGAATAGGTGGGACAATAAGGTATGTAGAAAATTACAAATAAAAATAACACCACTACAACATTTGTAAAAAAAAGGGATCCACTGTACCCCACTCTCCTCTACTATGAAAATTCAGTCTTGCACTCGCGCAGAAAAATATCACATTCTGTGGAGTGAAGTTCAGGTAGAGTTCTTATGAAAACTGTCACCACTCTTAGTAACCTCGTATGTCACTATTGAATCGGAACTGAGATACGTACGCACTATAGGAGTATCTTAAAGTCCGTTGGCTCAACTGCTACTTTTATTCCTATGTAAAATAAGAGTGACAGCTGGTAACCACAGTTACCAAAAGCTATTGAGTGGCTTTTATGGATCGAATATTCGCTGTATCGAAAATCGTAGAAGTAATGTATCCTAAAATCAAAATTAATGTTTCGATTGGACAATCGACGTATATTTGTGACCGAGATTGTCATCCCATAATCTCGGTCACAAATATACGTTGGCTCGACTGCTACCGGATCGAATATTCGCTGGGTCGAAAAGTGTATAAACGAGATCATAATTGTAATTGGTTACCGGCGCAAACATCACACTTGTAAACAAAATGTAAAAATTGTCTCACTTGTACTCTGTTTGGTTAGGTATTTTAAAAAGGTAAAAAATCTTGCATTATCTTTTTATTGAAAAATGCATTTAAAAATCCAAACTAGGTACTTAATGAATCAAAACAATGTAAATCACTGTATTCCTTTGTTATATTACGTATATTTGGTAAAACTTATTTTCTACTTGTAGTTTCAATAAAAAGATACTGCAAGATTGTTTACCTTTTTTTAAATATCTAACCAAACAGAGTATAGAATATAGAGCAAGAATATATTATGTATATAAAAACTATAATATGTATGTGTCAACCATTCGGCAACCCATTCTCTCGATTACATCGTTAATAGTAGCCCCAAACTTTGGTATTAGGTACTATTCGTCATCTATTTACTGAAGTATTCCTACATGGATATAAAACAATTTGTACATAGCACAGACGTTGATACAAGAACAGACGAGGCGATGAACTTTCGATACTCAACAGATTGAAACCTATGTTTTAGCTATGCATATATTTAGGCCACCAATATTTAAATTTAGCGAATATTAGTTCTCAGCAGAAGAGTACAGAAGAGTAGGTAGGTACTGTAGCCGTGCCATGAGCTGGAAAGTAAAGGATACGTAATTACGTAAGGTTTTACTCGATACGTGCATTCTATCGTGCTCGCGCTTACAAATAGGAGCGAGCGCGATGGCCTGCTCAACGTATTTAATAAAACCTAATGTTACCGATACTTGTAAAGTCATGGTACGGCTACTGTTTATTATATTTACTGTATCGTTGGCCAGTAAGTTAGGGTTTTCGATCTTTTGCAGGCAACGCTATATAGGCGTGTGGTCCAAACAGCTGTCAGATTCATAGGCACTGAACATGAAATATCGAAATTCTAATTGTATTTGGAGGTAACCGTTATAATGGCGGGACCGGATCCTGAATTCGATCGATTCATATTGCATTATTTAGTACTGAATTTGTACTATTTAGTACCTGTTGTAAAAAAAATTGTACCTCTTCTATTTCAAAGTTATATTCAATCAGTCTGGTCCCGCCATTATAACGTTATAATGGCGAAACCAAATCCTGAATTCGATCGATTCATATTGCAATATTTATTTAGTACTGAATTTGTACTTTTTGGTACCTGTTGTAAAAAAATAATACCTCTTCCATTTCAAAATTATACTTCAAACAGTCTGGTCCCGCCATTATAACGTTATAATGGTGGGACCAGGTCCTGAATTCTGTCCATATTCTGTCGATTCATATTGCATTATTTAGTACTGAATTAGTACTATTTGGTATTGATACCTCTTGTAAAAAAATTAGTACCTCTTCCATTTTAAAATTATATTTCAAATAGTCTGCTTCATCTGGCGAAACCAGACTATTTCAAATATAATTTTGGAATGAAAGAAGTACAATTTTTTTTACAACAGGTACCAAATAGTACAAATTCAGTAAGTACTAAATGATGCAATATGAATCGACAGAATATGGACAGAATTCAGGACCTGGTTCCGCCATTATAACGTTATAATGGCGGGACCAGACTATTTGAAGTATAATTTCGAAATGTCTCGCCATTATCGTTATAATTACATTTGGATCGTTACATTTGGAGTTTATTAATTTCATAAATGTATGACGA
>JALPQI010028766.1:0-13835 GCA_025490895.1 Thaumatotibia leucotreta | reverse complement strand
CTGAAAGTTCAATTTTCTGTCAGTTAATTCAAATCCAAATAGGTATTCCCGCAGGGAGCTTCCAGGGTTAACCAACCAACGGTTTACAGTACCATGAGTGTGCTTACTATGAGCTGCCGTTATTGAAGCGAACGTGCTTTCTATCCATCCCGCTTGTACTGGCGTGAGCGAGCCGAATACAGTAGCCGTACAGTCAAGTGCAAAAATAAGTATCGAAAGAATCCGCTCATAATATGCTACGTTCTTATTACACAGAATTAGAGTGCACTGGGACATATCGTTGCTTGTCATGAACAACGCTGTATTTCTAAATAGTACGCGCCTGCAATTGGAATTATAGTACTTCATTCATTGTTAAAATTCATATGACGACAAGGTACCTGTGTCTTGAGATGCAGCGTTGTTCATGATAAGCGTAAATTTGAGCATTTTTGTGTACACCTTATTTTGTCTTTGACTGTACCATGAGCGTAGAAAGTAGACGCGCGTTCATAACGTAGCAGAATCTCATGGTAGGGCTCACAGAATTAGATTTGGATAGAAGAAACAAGTTCATTCATTTGTATGGCGGCCGAGCGTGTCAGATTTTGTACTAAGTTGTTACTTGCCTATGATTTTAAATATGTCTCAGGCACTTGTGTATTCATATTTTTTTGTGTTGTTGCAATTAATATTACTTAAGGAGGCATTCTTTTTTCACTTTTCACTTCAACTTCGACTTCAAATTTGACGCCCGAAAGCTGCAAGCTGCGATTAAAGACGGACAACTCAGTGGCTTTCACCGAGTTCATTTGACACGCTAAGTAGATGTAGATACGTTTGCTTGATCTATGGTATATATGACATCTGTGGTAAGGCTAAAGCCGCGTTAATAACCAGGGATCGGATACCGGTTTTCTCTCCATACAAAAGAACGGTTCGAATTCCGTTCTTTTTCGTTCTTCAGTTTATTTTTTTTTGTTAATGGAGCAATTCAAAAATATGATGTTAATAGTTACATAAAATGTCGAATACTAAATAAAGAGTGCACAACATTTTAAGATATTGAGCTATTTCCAGGTTTTTCTAAAAAACCGGTTCCGATCCCTGTTAATAACACCGCGACGCCGACGCTGCAGCTGATGATACGGCTACTGTAATATAGCTGGAGAGCCAGTGAACCCTGAGAGTAACGGCCTTCCTGTAAGGTTAGAAATTTGTATACTAAATTTATATGGAATTCTAAGAGCAATAGCCATGACCTGGCAGGCGTCAGCCCTGCACGTCATCAGGCCCTTTATTTTTTGAACTGTTAAGTAAATTGGATTTCAAAACTTGTTTCTGTAAGTTTGAAAAATTTATAGGATAAAGTTAATTTATTGTACATCTTAAAAAAAAATTGACAGGCGATTACAATAAGCAGAAGTATATGACAGGTCAATTAGAAAATGCATAGTTGATGAGGTAAAATAAACTTCATCCTGTATACTCGAAATTTTTATATGTCTTCAAATGAACGTCTCGGAGTAAGTATGTGCAATGCCAGGCGGTTTTGAACAGCATAAGACCTTGCCAGGCGAGGGGACAGTTAAGTAAATTGGGTTTCTTAACTTGTTTCTGTAAGTTTGAAAATTTAATAGGATAAAGTTTATTTATTGCACATCTTAAAAATAAATTGACAGGCGATTACAATAAGCAGAAGTATATGACAGATCGAATAGAAAACGCACAGTTGATGAGGTAAAATTTCATCCTGTATACTCGAAATTTTTATATGTCTTCAAATAAACGTCTCAGAGTAATTATGTACAATGCCAGGCGGTTTTGAACAGCATAAAACCTTGCCAGGCGAGGGGACAGTTAAGTAAATTGGGTTTCTTAACTTGTTTTTTCAAAACCGCCTGGCATTGTACATACTTACTCTGAGACGTTTATTTGAAGACATATAAAAATTTCGAGTATACAGGATGAAGTTTATTTTACCTCATCAACTGTGCGTTTTCTATTAGATCTGTCATATAATTCTGCTTATTGTAATCGCCTGTCAATTTATTTTTAAGATGTACAGTAAATAAACTTTATCCTATTAAATTTTCAAACTTACAGAAACAAGTTTTGAATCCCAATTTACTTAACTGTCTCCTCGCCTGGCAAGGTCTTATGCTGTTCAAAACCGCCTGGCATTGCACATACTTACTCCGAGACGTTCATTTGAAGACATATAAAAATTTCGAGTATACAGGATGAAGTTTATTTTACCTCATCAACTATGCATTTTCTAATTGACCTGTCATATACTTCTGCTTATTGTAATCGCCTGTCAATTTTTTTTTAAGATGTACAATAAATTAACTTTATCCTATAAATTTTTCAAACTTACAGAAACAAGTTTTGAAATCCAATTTACTTAACAGTTCAAAAAATAAAGGGCCTGATGACGTGCAGGGCTGACGCCTGCCAGGTCATGGCTATTGCTCTTAGAATTCCATAAACCGTTAGTATACAAATTTCTAACCTTACAGGAAGACCGTTACTGTCAGGGTTCACTGGCTCTTGGACTAATAGTATCTATCACTGTGTACGACAACTACGACATAACATTGACCGACTTTATGTGATCGTGTTATGTGCATCTACCCTTATTGGACTAAGGAGCTATTTGAGGGTAGATCTTGTTAATATTTCGTTAAATACTTACCTAAAACAACATGTACAACCTATAGTAGGTGAACTAGAATATCGATAGAGACTTGATTGACTTGCGATTTGCTATGGGTAGTCAGTCGGCCGTCAGTATACATACATACCCCCTTAGACCCCTAATTCATAAACGTCCAACAAATCGATATAGTTAACTTAAATGTATTTTGTCCTTATCTGACACTATGACAACATAATTTGTTAGAAAGAGGTAATAGTACATTTAGATGCAAGTGCAAAAATTTTTTTTTTCGTCGAGGGTGAAAGTTGGAGTTGGAGCCCGAGTGAAACAAGGCGACAATCACCCGAGTTAAAAAGAAGTTTTTACACGTGTATCGAACGACGTTTTTTATATAAAGTGCCTTAAAGAGAAATTTGCGCACGCGAAGCGCAATGTTTATTTTTCCGCACTAGTTAGGAACACTAAGTTGCCGCCTGTCGACTCTGTTGAGCAGAAAAATAATATACACACCTCGGCCGTTAAATGGGAAAGCCTCGGATCACATGTCAATTACACGTCATCCTTGGCCTTGGCATGTAATCTACTATTAACTAAGATGTAGTTATTGGACGTATATGAATAAGGGGGTGAGTGTAACTGAGGTAGGTGGTGTGGTACTTAAGTCAACTAACTTACGAGTAAGTATGCTATAGTTGACCGCAGCAGCAATCGCTAGCGTCTACGTAACTTACTTAATGAACACTATGAGTAGTCTACGGCACATCTACGGCGGTGGCAAACTCACGATACCGGTAAGTACAGTTCCAAAGACGTACCTACATAGCTATATTAGTTATAATATGGAAATAACTACACAGTGTAATAAGAAAAGGGTAAAATACATGGGACTCGAACCCACAACCTCTGGATTGCCTGCCTAACCCACCTACATATTACATGTGTGTTGTGGATTCTCGAATTCTTGCACATTACATAACTAAATAAGTTAATGGCACTTTTGATATTTCCGAAACTAGGGTTTCTATAATTACATACGAGTAGGTACCGTACTTCGGTTAGTTCTTTAAAGGTTTCTAAAAGGACAGCAACGCTCATGTGGTAATAATGAATTTGCAGGAGGTATTCTTCGATTGGGACCTTTACGATAACGCGATCCTTTGCTATTTAAAAAAAGTTTGGTGACCCCTGACTTATGATAGTTTAAACTTTTGTATAATCATTATTATCAATATTCCTGTGAATTTTACAATTATACTCATATTTTATACTTAGATTCATTCCGATTTTAAGCCTTGTCGTTAGGGATGTTATACCATAGCTATACGTGATTCGAATGCTATTGAACACAATTATTATGTGCTCATTTCATTTTATAACGACGTTTGATATTAATAGTGACCGCTCCATTACTAATAACAACCTAAGTAGGTACTGCAGGTTTTTATGACCGTCTCGATGGATCCACTAGTTAGAATGCTGTCCGTTTTTTGCATGCTAACCTACAGCTTTATAGAGGAGAAAAGCCAAACTCGTTCGGTAGGTGGTAATGAGATGAGGCGGCGACGGCGCGCGAGGTAGCGAGATGCCAACGACCTCTCCGTACCTCGCAATGTTTAATTATCAGATAATTGTAATGAATGGGCGTCCGACGGTGCTGATGCCGCAACAAATGCCACAATCATTATCTATTCACTCGATGGATCAATCCGCGACGCGACAGACGCCGCCGGCCGTAATCTACGCGCTCTCACAATACACTTTTGTGCCGGCTCGTAAAGTCACGCGTCCCGTTCGCGCGCATGCAGAAAGCGTATCGACGCATCTCACTCTCGCCACGAACGCACACAGGCAGGGGACACGTAGCTTTGCTCGACATCAAGTTCCGCGGTCGTCCGTCGACTCGCCGCGGCGCTGACGTGCGTTACGCCAAACCAGTGTTTCTACTGTGAAATCACCCCTGTTATTTCGTTATTTGTTTATAAAGTCACCTAAGGATTCGATCGGACGGCATCGGCCGCGTGAACTACTACATGTGTGTGTGTGGAATGAATCGACTGCTGTTGTGGAACAGGTCGGCCGTGTTCGTTTATGTGCTGAATGGTGATTAAAAGTAATTTACTTTGAGTTTACGGTGTCGAGGGTGCGTATCGATCAGTTATTGAGGGACAAAGAGGATTGTTGTGGTGGCACGGTGGACGGCAGAGGTGAGTGAAGTCGTAAAGTTGTGATGAAGCGCGCGGGTTGTCAGTTGTGTCAGGCTAGTGTGGTCCGTGTTGCCCCGCGCACCTACGTGCGGCCGGCTAATAGCTTCACATTCTAAGTGAGTAATGCCCTTCCCTAATGGGATAATGGCAGTCCGACGCCGCCGCTGCCCGCGCGCTCGAAATATTTATAAAGCGGCCGAATCGCGCCGTGTCAACAACGGCCTGTTTGCCTTCCCATTTAGCCGAGGGAGCCGATAACGCCGGCCTCGGGACTCCTCTGAATAACTTGCTGATGTTTTATTTTGTGTATTCATTTGCTTATGTTATTTGGAGTTCCATCTCCTAATTCCAGGGGTGGCTCTGTATGTCCTGTAAAAGAACTTTCAAGTCAGAATTTGGGTTTACATTACAAGTCATGCTCGAGCCCATGCAAGGGACAATTAAAGCCATAAAAACGTCTAATTAAAAGTGGGATACCTATAATCACCTGTGTAAACTATAACGTATTTAGGTTAGAATTAGAACTGTGAAAATTTAGGCTGTGCCTGAGTTGACGACATCTGGCATTCTGACAAATTGACGTGTATAGCTGCCATACAAAATTATCGACCGTCTATAGATCGGTCTATTGCGATAACGTAACAAATACTTAGCATTTTTTGCTATAAGTACTTGCTTATACGTACGATACCTATACATACCTATTTATCGACATTCACCAATGATCCACTTGTATCAAAATTGAAAACCTTCATCTACCACACCATTCGATTCATTCTTCTGTACCCATTTTGATTAAACTCCGCCACCCTAAAACCCAAAGGAATAAAAATAATTAGCTCACCCAAAACTTAGAGGAAGTCGGTATATAGATACCTACTTACAGTACCTACTGTACCTAATAAAATACCTCCCACAATGCAACAACTGCTAAACATAAAACCTACAATCGGCAATTCAACATACCAGCAAACATACGCCACAGTACTGTTTGCATGTAGTTAGCTTGTTATCTAACTAATATCTTATGTTTGCATACATAATCAAATTCTATTATTACAGCTTGAAGGTGTGGCACTTACTAAAAATATTAGTCATTTTATTAGTGAGCACAAATACCTAACGTTGTTAAAAAATATTGTTAAAATCCTTAGAAAATAGCTTCACTGGCTGCGTTCTGCGGTCTGCGGTCAGGACAACAATGTTATTTTACATTTTAGACCTGTAGCCCTCCCAGGAGCCATAAAAACCGTTAAATTTCAGGCATCAAAGCCTACCGCGAACAACGATCGACTTGTTGTTTCTCCGTTGCACTTGCAAATTCGTACATAAGTGTGACAGGGAGGCAACAAATCTCTCGTGGTTCTCGTTAGCCCTCCTGTCTCTGTCACAGAGAGTAACAGAGACTTCGAAGTAGTTCGAAGTTGGCGGTAGGACTGACCGCAGAACGCATACCCAATGTGGCTTAATCTCTGATTGTTTTTAAGTATTGAGATACGAATCTTGACGCAGCACCACGGAAAGGAATTTAATATCTGCCTGCGTAGACATCAGGCATTATTCATCGCCAAAGCATGCAGTCATATATGTATTATCGCTGTCAATACCTAAATCGAAACTGATCAACAATAATAGGCATATCATAAATGCTCAAGTTACTGTAGGGACTAACTACACTGGAAACAGAACGCAGTAGTTGTGTCATGTAGGCGCTAGTGCGCTGCGTTTTTGTTATGCTCACATTTTTCTGCATTATATTTGACTTAAAAATAAATTCCTTCCATGCAAGGGTAGTCCCTTAGAATTCAAGTCACAAAAGCCAACGTGTTAAGTCCAGAGTGCACTATGTATCGAAACGGAACACAAGAACGGTACAACGAAGTGCTTCCTAACTGCGAGCAATCTAATTGATATGCAGCCCCGGAGTACTTGACGCGTATAAAATCTCCACAAAACATTTGAGCGTCGATTCCACAAAGGATTCCGTTGAAGGGCTTCAAGTGCCCTAAACTACGTTGTCGAGCTTAAGGGCCCTCCGTGTGATAAGTAGACACCTTTTTGAGGGACGTAACAAAACAACCAAGTAAACAAAGGACAGAGGTCCAGCTAGTTAAAATCAGATGCACAAAGGTTCCCAGGACCAGATTGTAATAAAAATAAAATGTCGCTAAGTCAATATTCATTGAACCGATCGGAAAGCCGTCGCAAAGGCGACTTTGATAACGAAAGCAGCTCGTCTTACCTTTTTGTTTGAAAAAAGGTTTATTGAAATAGAAATCGTACAAAAACCAGGTGGAACCACGCGTAGCGAAGGCTTAAAATATAACGGATAAAACTGTGTGTATTCATTATGGACCCGTTTCTAAAAAAATACAGATTAATTACATTATACATATAACATATGTAGTTTGGCAGGACTGTCCTTAATTGGATCACAATTTCACAAATTAATATAAATAATGCAACGAATCACGCGACGGGACCTACCTTTAGCATACAAAGGTTCTATTTCTATAGGTAAACGAAAAAGGAAAACGAGAGGAGAGGACAAAAATTTTGGTAATTCTCATTTCGGTTTGTGAATTGTCACAGCCATGTGCAGAAAGTTCCGATACGTAAACTTAATTTTCTATACACCGTGTTTTATTGATTTCCGTTAAATTGGACAGGTTACTTTGGACATTAATAGAAGTTGCCTGGTAGATAGACTTTTGTTAATTTCGTAAAAAAAAATTTTATCGTTTTCATACATAATAATTGTAATGGCAAGTGTGAGAGAACCTTAAGAATAAGATCTCAGGTGACTGACGGCACATTTTCAAAATAAGTAACATTAGGATGTAACAAAGGTTGCGATACACTTGTTCAGGCATTAAACAATTTTTTTTAATAACTCACTAACAGTCAGAGTTAAGACACTAGTTTTTTAGAGAAATTGATTATTTTAGACCTAAATAAGCTTCCCTTAAATTTAACGGAAATCAATAAAAACACGGTGTATATTTATATATGAACAGAAAGCTGGTCGCAGGGGCTACTCCACAAATAAGTATCAAAATGTTGGACTTCCTGGGTCTCGTTTTGTAAAGTTACATTTAACAATTTCGCTGTTTGCCTCTCTAACGCACGCACATATTGGATAGAAAAAGGCAACAGCAAAATTGTAAATTGTATCTTAAATAATCACCAAATTAAAAATTTAAAAAACCGACTTCAACCGATTTCTCAAAGATCCCCGATTTGTTTCCATCATTGGTTTCCTCAAATCCTACTTTCTGAATGCAAATTCTTGTAAATGAATGAAAATTACCAAAAGCGCCATACATGTACCTATAACATTTGAAGAGATCCCTCGATTTCTCCAGGATCCCATCATCAGACCCTAACTTGGTGCCAATGGGACCATACACGTTCGATCACAAAAAGAAATTTTAGAATCGGTTCACTATTCTCGGAGATATCAGGTAACATACATACAACAAAAAAAAAAAAAAAAAAAATTCAGTCGAATTGAGAACCTCCTCCTTTTTTTGAAGTCGGTTAAAAACGCGACCCTAGACACCCGTAACTTTCGAACGTAGTCGTGACACACCTCTCAAACTAAAATAAGAAATAAAAGATGGCACTGAGACGGGTGTTGTGATTTAAAATCGTTAGTTATACACATTTGACATGATGGTTGTTGTTTGATTTCATATGTCTAACGACATATTTGCTTACGCTTACGGTAGTTGATTATTTCGTATCAAATCAAAAGTATACTTGTTTTAGCAGTCATGTGGAGTTTGAGGATTGTAAGTTCCTCTACAGGAAGGTATTTAACATACCTATATACTTATATAGGTATTCTAAATAGTATGTATCATTAATGTGCTTACAACAGTTCATGTTAAGAGAAAATTTGTATATTACTTATAACAAAGGAAACTCTTAAATAAACATTACGTAAATGAAAAAATGGATAAGCACATAACGTATTTCCACGAATGTTGATATTATTTAAAAGCAACAGAGTAATTTTATGCAAATATATTCTGTGAAGCGAAATAATATAAATTATATAAAATACACCTTATTTATTCACAATATTTCATGTGAGCGCAGTTGCACAGGGTTTTCGATATTTTAAATCCGCCTCCAATCCATTGATTCTGAGAAAAATACAAGGTAATTCAGACAAATACACAATGAAACGAGAAAAAGTTGAGAAAGTTATTTTCAGGACAGATCTTCTTGGTCCGCGAGTGCAGTTATGGAAGATTTATTGTTCCAACTGCAACTTTCCCCTGAAGCCAGAGACATATTGCTGCATTAAGTCCTTTGTTTCACAAACACCGCTATATCATTTTGAAGCTGCCACAAAGTAGTTATTGGCAAATAAAATGTTCAGTGTCGCTGAAGTATTTAAGGACGTGAATGAACTGAGAGACGTGTCTTGGAATCGTAGCGAGTCAAATTCGTATCTGCAGAGGGGGTGCCCTTCAGGATGCTAATGCTAAAACACAACTTACTTTTAGTATAAGTCACTTATCATTTATTTATTAAATTGCACTCATATCATGAACAACATTTGAAACATGAACCCTGACCCTGATGGGCGTAGCAAATACATTTACATAATTTTTTAACACGACTAACTACATAACAGTCTTATTCCGTACTTATTCTGTCTTAATACGAATATTTTTGCTCTTATAAACTCTTCATGTTATTGTTATGTTGTACAGTGTACTTGAACCCACCATTTATTTGTACATACATACAGTACCTATGTAAGTGTAGAATACAAACAAATGACATGTACATATCGACATTTTCGACTTACTGTGTTGGAATAAGGTGAAAAAGTGGATACATTGGGGCTTATTTCTCGAAAGCTTGTAACTTGTAATACAAGCAGAAGTCCTTATCTTAATAATGATGTTAAAAAGAGACTTCCACTTGTAGGTAATACAAGTTACACGCTTTTGAGAAACGGGCCTCTGTTGATCAAAATTCGACCAATATTCAGGATCTACGTACGTACGTATTTGCCTATGCGCAACTGTTTGTACGGTCAAGTCTGATAATATCGTACAAATGACTCGTCAAAATTATGTACACATACACATCACCTTATTCCCTCAATATGCTACTGCCCCTGTACATACGTTTGACGTGTCCTTTGTAGATATACTCCATTTCAAATACCATGGCCCGATGCCCCTTAAAACTTCTAAGTGGCATCGGGCCATGGTTATTTGAAATGAAGTTTACCGATAATATCAACTGATCTGCCACGAACGAAAATTGCAAATTTCGAGCATCTATCTCCGCCATTCCGTCAGCCTCCGTAGCCTAGTTGGTAGTGACCCTGCCTACAAAGCTGGAGGTTCCGGGTTCGAATCCCGGCGAGGGCATTATTTGTGTATTTATTTATCACAAATATTTGTTCCTTGGTCATGGTTGTGTATGCATTTAAGTATCTATATGTATCTATCTATTATATATATCGTCGCCTGGTACCCACATCACAAGCCTTAATTGAGCTTACCGTGGGACTAGGTCGATTTGTGTAAGATGTCCCAAGATATTTATTATTATTATTATTTATTATTATTATTCCCATGAAGTCTTTGTTGGAGTGACAGAGACCTATGCTCGAAATCATAATTATCTAAGTTAGGCCTACAAACGTGACTTTACATAAATCTACCTACTTCATATTAGGTGGAATACCTATCAGGCTACCATACACAGCACGAATGAGCAATACAAATTAATCAGTCCAGAGTATTGAGGTTAGTGGATTCAGCCTTGCACTTTATTCTACTGGAAAACACATTACAGCGATATATCTTCGGTTTAAAATGATTTCATGCATTTAACTCGCATTTTCATTAAGAGTTTATTCAATTCCATTCAACCACACAGACCATACTAACATAATTCATCAAAACTGTCGTGAGGCATCAACATTATAATTATCATAATTTAATTAATTGTACGCATGTAGTTTTTTTTAACAATACTCGTAATACTTTTATAAATAATACTCGTAACATCACTATTTAGTGTTCGTTTATGCCTTCTTGTAATACCGTATTTGTTAAAAAATTTGTTATTCAATCGGTTTCTCCTTTTATTACTGCCTAAGTGTTTCTACTAACGCGAAAGTTTGTAGGTATGCATGGATGTGTGTTACTCTTTCAAGTAAAAACGATTGAATGGGTTTTAATGAAACTTTACAATAACACATACAGCTTATCATCAGAATAACACATCGTAGGCTACAATTTATAAGATATTGTGAGAATTTTTGAAGTTTTGTCAGACGAAGAGACGAAGTCGCGGACACAAGCCTTGAATATTTTCATTAAAATTATTAACATTCATGAAAACTGCTTTATGATTTACGTAGTTTTATCTAACACAAAGTATTTATACATATTTTTAGTACATATTTAATTTCTATTATAAAGATAACGGACAAAATAAATAAAATCTGTCAACGCGGCTTAATGCAATATTAACCTTAAAGTTGGATTTTTATTTTAACACGCGTTTAGGTATATATTTTCGTGGATATTGTAAATATTATTCGTCTTTTATTTTATACCTATGTCCTTGTAAGTATTAGTTAAATGATACTAATATGATTACAGCAAGTTACATTTCAAAAATTAAACAGCGAAAATGCTGACCATGGAGGCGAGAGCAAACCGGATTGGTTTGACCATATCAATTCACATCTCACTACCAAAGACCACTTTTAAATGAGCATTTGATGTTACAAAATTACACTAATATTCCGTACATGCTCGTTTGAATTTCGAACGTAACAACACGTGCTGTTTTGTTAAAATAGGAAGTTATGAACACACTGTGTATCTGTATGATAGACTCCTCATATCAATGTAAAGCCTGATGGGGCATGATTACATTTTTGTCGAATTTCGTTTCTAAACACACCCAGCTTATCTTATCTACGCCACCTATACATTTACTCATATAGAAATCACTCGTAATATTCGCCTCTTGTTTTTACAATAGCCGATTGAGTTATCAATCATTCGAATCTCACCTTTATTACACTCGACTATTTACAATCGATAGGATGTCCCCGATTAATCCAAATCCAATTACGGTGAGGCTTAAAACGGATTTCGTCGGACGCTGTCATAAGATGTAATCGAAATAACAATGATATTTCGAATTGATCATCTCCGAAGCGCGGCTGCGGTTAATTCGCCGGGTGATTGTTGATTCGGAAAAAACGGGTTCGTATTGCCAATAATATTAACTTGAGCTCAATTTGTACGTTCAGCAATTGAATGAGGCGTCGCAGCGTGGGTATTGAGCTGGACAGGAGCCTCTAGTGTGTTGACCTTTTTCGACACCGCTTTGTAATTTTTATTTTAAACATGTTCATTCTTTAAACTACTAAGAATGTCATTTTAGTATACAAGTCATCATTGTAATAATAAATAGGAGTCATGTATTTAGTTTTCAGTCTTAACCGAGTACAAAAGATGTTGAAGCCACGTAATAATGTGTAAATTCCGTTGGAACTCGGAAGTCGGACTTGTATTGTAAGACTCGAGTTCATACTATCGAACTGTGGATGCGATGACGTGTCCGGACGACCAACGGACTCGGCTAGCATCTGTAAGTGGATATTGTATTTGTTCTGACACGCGATTGGTATCGAAGTGATCTAAAAAAACAGATTACGAGTGCACATTGTGCACCTGCTCGACATAGGTGTCCTTTAACGCTGTTCGTGACACCTTTTGTGGGAAGTAAAATGTTTAGTCTTTGCAATTTGTTGTAGATTTATCGACCATTTGTGACATTCGCCGACATCAATACCGACTGAACTGACTGATGAATTGTGCTATTGTAAGCGTATTGTATTACGGCACACAGGTTTCTAACTGTATTGATTAAAGAGAAGTGTAACTATAGCCTGTCTTTTGCTTTGCTTGTGCGAGAAGTGCAGGATTAAAACTGCGCTAAAAGTTAAAAACTAGCAAATACTGTCCGTTCGTTAGGGGCAACTCCCGGCATGCAGTCCCAATTTGTAGTTTTTCGGCGACCAGCGGGTGTCTCTCGCTACAGCGGGAGGTCTGCGACACTTCCTTTGTCACGAACCTTCGCTCCTTTTCGCAGAACCCGTTATTGTTACACCGCACTTATTGCTCCGCTCTTTGTATCGAATGCTGTTCAGCAACGGAATTGCGATCGCCAGAGGCTATTCAATCACGCCTTTATTCACCTTCTAGGCCTAAACGAGTTGTTTGTAATGGCGATATCGTTGACGGACCGTTCGAATCGCATTTGATATTTATCGCGTCTAATTTAGATAACTGCATTACGCTAACGGTTCTTGACAAGGTCTGATTAGATTAAACTTGATATTGACAAAAGATTTCAGTAATATGGTTTGTTAATAGATACCATGGGAGTTACGAATATCTAAGGCCCGGTCGACTTTATCTCTCAGTAAGAGCACAGTGAGTCTCGCTTGCCGCTTGCTCGATCAGCAGCACTCTATTAAAATCACACTCTTGATTAGATCTCGAAGCGCTTTAATTGAACACTCCTCGTGCGGTATGCACGCCTGGTACTTCAACGTTGCGAGCGCCGAGTGAGGGCGCCGCCTCCGCACAAACGTTTCTTTTTGCTCTCCGTCTCGTCCCGATTCTTTTCGAATTTTTTCCTTTGTCCTTTTGTTGGAGTTTTCATATCCTTCTGTTTTCCGGATGGATTAATTTTAATTTGGATTCAAAGACCTCGATTCAGGGGTGTTTTATTGTTTGTCTTTCGTTTGACTTTTTCCTTTGGGCTTTTCATTATCGAGCCAAGTGGAGGGAGGACATAATCAAAATAAAGCAAACGTGGCCATTGGCTTATGTTTGCCTTTTCTCATTTATGTACATAGTCGATGTCTACCAACTTACCTACTGGTATTATATACTTTCTTAGATAGATTTCAACCTAGGAAAGTA
>JALPQI010028765.1:0-10587 GCA_025490895.1 Thaumatotibia leucotreta | reverse complement strand
GTCTTTATTTTGTTCATTCAGGTAACCCTGGCGGTTTTTACACACTGGAGCCACACAAGTCATCACTTTTATCACATTCCGTGCACTTATCGAACAGAAATATACATGAAAAGCTTTATTTTTATCACTTTTACTATTTGCGGTTTAGGTGCACTAGTATACCCAAACAAAGATCGTTGACAGGCATTGCTGGCGTCACCCACAGATAATATAGACTCGGTCTATAAATTTATATGTCTATGGGATGAACTTTGTATTTGAACGCACGCGCTTGAGTCCTCGTTCCAAAACAAATGCAGTTCCTAGCTTTTAGGTATTCAATAAAATTATGTAGTTTTTGTATGAAATGAGAGACTTTTCGTATTTTTTTAACCTCCTGCCGCCCAGAATTTTCTGACCAAAGATGGGATAGCAGCCCAGAGGCCTTTTTATAGGTTCGCATGGTTCGGGCCCAAGACATTCCATGTACGATATTATTGATTTAGCATTATTGTATGAGTGTAAGGTTTTTTGTGGGTTATATGACATATGAGTAGAGGGCTAAGATACAAAAAAAACATTGAAATTCAATGTCTTTTTAAAAGGTCTCCGGGCTGCTACCTCAAGAATTGTTTGTTTTTCTATTTCTTTTATTTTTGAGTTTATTGTAATAAACATTCAATCATTATATAGATAATTTATGTATTAATTTATATATTAAAAATAAACCATCATAAATGTTAAAAATTACCAGATTTAAAAAATAATCTAGTATGTTTCCTAACATTGCTACGAATTAACATTTATATTGGCAACAACTGGCATTTTCTTCAGCCATGACTATTTCATTATTAAAATATATCATATATTGTATACGAAAAAAACAATAGAACTTATATGAAATGGACGACGACCCTATAATTAGGCACTAAACTTCACCACGTCGGTATTTTATGTAAAAATAGGGTAACCGCCCATATGCCTTTTAAAATCACATCCTGAACGTTATTTGGCTGTATAACATTATCCTATTTTTGCATACAAATAATTAAAAGATTATCTTAGTAATAAAAAGATTACCGAGGCAGGATATGAAATAAGGGATTATAAATAAAAATCAATTTAAAAATATATTTTTTGTATTGCGCTTGCTTTTCTCTCAGATTTTTAGAACACCTATATTCTAATTTACTCACTCAGTAAAAAACTGAGTCAATGGCAAACTTAACTTGAGATCAATATCTTAGTTACTAAATAAATCAGTAATTGAACGGCCTATCCAAATATAATCATTAACACATTACAAAAGATTACAAAAAAAACTTAAAGATGCCATAGCTGAATTAGCATTGCTGAATTTCCTAATTTTTCATTCAATCAACATACATATTTGCCAATCCTTGCTACTTTTGGAACGGTTAAAGCCCGTAGCCCTTTTAAAATGCCAATACAAGTTAACGCCCGCATGCCTTCTCGTAGGTCTCCCTATTAGAAGTTGTTGTATTTACACAAATTTATAGATTTATGATAAAATATATATTGATAAACAAAGATGAACATTTTATGCACCTTTTACCACAAGAACATAAAATAAATCTACCAAGATATCAAAGAAAATCATGGCTTTACTCAACACGTCCTCGACGCCTCGCCATTGTTGCGGAGGTTAACTCACAACTGTCAGATAATGGTTGACAGCTTGACGTTTATCCAAAACGTCAAACCTGACAGTATCGTCCAAAAACCATTCAACTTTGATACGCGATTAATTTGAAGTTCTGTGACAGGTTGAAGTTGGAGACCTTTTAAAAGGACTATTGGGCGTATATAAGTTGAATGTGGTAATATGCTTGGGCCGGAACCACTAGTCAATCGGAGACCTTTAGGAAGGTCTTTGGGCGGCAGGAGGTTAAAACATGCCTTAATAAAAGAAAATCATGAATGTAATTCTAAATAAATAATTATCCCATCCGAACGTGTCCTTAAGTTAATTGACGTGTTAGTAGTGTCAAATCAAATGTGTCAAAACCAGTTCTTAAAGCTATTTTGATAATTGTTATTTGGAATATAATTATTTAGTATGGGTTAAATACGTGAAATTATTTTAGTTTGTTTAACTCTAAGTAAAATACATAATTAATAATAATCATTCATTTGTCTGTTCTTCGAAATAATCAATTATGGAAGAAGATAAATTCGCTCTAGCAGAAAAAATACTCAAAGATGTAGATGGCATTCTATCGAAGAACGCTGACTTGTAAGTATTTTGACCAACTGGCAAGATTTCAATAAAAATTGCGACGGTCTTAAATATTGCGTGTTAAATTTTCAGATGCTCATTCGATATCGTGCCAGTGGACTCGAATTTTCGGAATAAATCTCCAGTATTGCTTTTGGAAAACTGCCTGGGCTTGGAGTCTTGGTGTATGAAGCATGTTTACATGTACTGCTACTCGGAATTAATGGACAAATGTTTTATGAAGCCGAAACGCAAATCTGCCAAGTCATCGGTCAACTCGGAGCGCTTGGAAAAGCTTCTTAATGTCACTCTTCTATTAAACCCAGAACTAAGTACTTTCTGGAACAAAAGAAGAGAACTAGTACTCAGGTTATTGTTGGATAAGGTGGCTGAGTTACGGTTTACAAAATTAGTTTTGTCCAGAAAGCCAAAGTGTAATGAAGCATTTTCTCACAGAAGATGGGTATTGGAAGCCATTTTAAAAGGTTTGTCTATCTATACCTATACTTGTTTCAATTATTTTAGTATGCTACATACCTTTTTCATTAAAGAGCTTTATACATTTTGTAACATTGTGGCTCTATTAAAAAAATAACTTCTAATGTTACAGATGAACATCTTCCCACAAGTGACATTGAAGCTTTAGTCAATGAAGAGCTCCACATTTGCCAGCTATCCTCGGATAAGAGCCCGAACAACTACCACAGCTGGAACCACCGAATATGGCTGCTCAAAACACTCAAACTAGTTGAAAAGAAGTTTGACCTCAATTTCCTCTATGTAAAAGAGTACAACTTCTCCGAGGCATGGGTATCAAGACACATTTCTGATTACAGCTGTTTCCATTACCGCCAATTCTGTATTAAGAACATTTTTGCTATAACAAATGATCATTGGAAGTCATTCGAGTCTTCAATAGATATCAATCTTCGTAAAAGTTTTATTAGAGTATTAGCAATGCATTTTCCTAAAGACACAACAATGCAGGCTTCGGAAGATGATTTGATATCATACTCTGAAGAAAATCTTATAAAATTACTATTGTGTTATTCATCCAAGAGTTGCAATTGCATTGCTGACAATGTTTTGCTATGTCGTAAGTTAGAGATTTTATTCCATGAACTTGTTGTAAACAATGAGCTTGTGAGATTTTATAAAGGACATGAGACATTGTGGTACCATCGGAGATTTATAATACATGAGATTTTGTCTTCTATGCATGATCATTTTGGAGTAGTCAGATTAAATGGGGTTTTAGTCATCTGCAGAAATTGCAATCATGATGAACTAAGGCAGAAACAAGCAAAAATCGTTAGGTATGACAGTAATCGTATATATTCTAGTGTCCTGTTTAATGTATTGTTAAGTCACGAGAAAGACTTTATTGAAGATAGACAGAAGGAATGTGATAATTATGCAGGCAGACATGAAAAATATTTGAAATTTGTTGAAGGTCTTAACAATGTCATGTAATCACAATTGTTGCCAATTTGGTTGGAAAAGATATGATATGGAGATATTTTTCTTGTTTAATCCTATCTTTAGTGAAACCCACGAGCAATGAATTAACCTATCTTGATCAAGTTACAGATCTGAATGAACATATAAGACACATGGCACTCCAATACTAGTTTTTAATGGAGGCGCGATCATATATTGCAGTATCATATCTGTCGTGATATTAAATGGCATAGAAGACAGACCAGCAGCAGGGACACTAGTAGGGTAACATTGCACAAGAATAATTTGTGTTGCAACTCCACAATCTCACTCACATTGTGAATGATTCATAATGCAGTAAATGGTTTAGACTTACCCTCTCATCCATAAACATCTGCTACTTTAACAAGCCCAAAGTCCACAAGAGTGATAGGGACAAACAATACTTAGCGGCTTGTTAAGTTAGAAGGTGTTTATGAATAAGGGGGTTCATCTATGATTATACCACTCTGAACCTTCCATCTTCCCTTTAGTGTGTCTTCCCTCAATTATACCTAGTATTTTAAGGATGATGTTACTTGAATGCATTGATTACTGATGTACCTACTGTACACAAGACTAACCATATTTAGATGGTTTATTTGAGAAACAACAAGAATAATATCTTGATTTTATGAAACCACCACGAATTGTAAATGTTTTTGTATCTGTACATAGTTAATTAGTTATATGTCTTATATGTATTTAAACTGAAAGACTATAATAATATTGGATTTATTGTTTGCATTTGTACATATGTTTTAATTAGATTTAGTAGGTATCTTAATAAAATAAATAAATAAATAAATAAATATCTTGGGACATCTTACACAAATCAACTTAGTCCCACGGTAAGCTCAATTAAAGCTTGTGTTGTGGGTACCAGGCGACGATATATATAATAAATAGATACGTATAGATACTTAGATACATACACAGCCATGACCAAGGAACAAACATTTGTGATAAATAAATACACAAAGAATGCCCTCGCCGGGATTCGAACCCGGAACCTCCAGCTTCGTAGGCAGGGTCACTACCAACTAGGCTACAGAGGCTGACAAATCTTATTTATGAATAATGCCGATAAATTTTAGATACGGTTGAATGAAATGTTTTACAATATAATTATTACTTGTGTAATGATGGTGTCTAAATATGTTTTATACCTACCTAAATTCAAACCTAAACCTATCTAAATACTTTCACACAGCACAATTCTTTCATTTAAGTCAAATATGAAATCAGTATGGAGAACCGTTTAAATTTTCTATGCATGCTTAACGGTCTGGGAATTTCTTACATTGTTTGAAAAGGGTGACACGACCATGTTCGAAAGGGTTTCCAGGATGTCCAAAATTTTGAAACTTATTTGTGAAGTTGCATCTGCTTCGAGCTTTCTGTGCATATATTTTTTATTTTTTTATTTATTTTATTCGGTACATCATCAGCAGCAAGATCACCCTAACGTCCGAGGTGGGGATCGAACCCACATGCTCAGCTTTCGCGGCTGATGCCTGCACCCCTCGGCCACTCGGTCTTAGCAACCACCGGTCAATTTTCTCGGGTATATGCAATCCCTTACAAGGCTAGGCGCCTTTGACCATTCTCTAAGGGCAAGCAATACGTGCCTGCACCTCCTATTAGAATACTTTACAGTTTTCTGGAATTGCTAGAGAGAGAGCTGGTTTTGGAACATTTTATTTTTCACGCACGTGGTTTCGATCCCCACCTCTCGGACGTTAGGTCTGCCGTCATAACGTAAAAGGGCACATTTAACATTTGGATAAAATTGCAAAAATTGACTTTGAATATTTTTCTGTTTCTTGCTAAATACAGGTATATAAACGCACAGTAGTAACATTATTTTGAATGAGGAAACTTTCGTGAACAATAAATTGGTTCTTCTGTAAACATATTTTTTTATTTTGATTTAATTTGTTTGAGATAAATGAAGAAAATCTATTTTACTTAGTATATTAAATCGACCAAAAATACTATTACAAAACATAAAAGGCATAACTAACCAAATGAGCCTTTTTATTCTAACACATTCAAGCAGTCTTACCAAAAATTAGAAAAAAAGAGCACAATTCGTAACTTGTGGCTTTTTATTGTACAAATTAATTTATTTTAATAAAGTAAAGATTGTTAATAGACATAATTTAAACATACTATTTTATTTCGTTTAGTTGGATAAGGTAATAAAATACTACTTTGCAAATAAATGGATACTTTTTAGGGTTCCGTAGCCAAAATGGCAAAAACGGAACCCTTATAGATTCGTCATGTCCGTCTGTCAGTCTGTCCGTCTGCCACAGCCGATTTACTCGGAAACTATAAATGCTACAGTAACGAAATTTGGTGAGAATATGTGTTGTATGAACCGCTACAGGATTATGATACTAAATTGTAAAAAAAACCATTGGGGTGGGGGCCGTCCATACATGTAACTGAGGGATAGAATTTTTTTTTTAGTTTTACATAAGTGTGTGGGGTATTAATAGAAAGGTCTTTGAAAATGATATGAAGGTTTATACATCACATTTTTATTTAAGCAAATCGTTTTCGAGATATCAGCTCTCAAAGTCTGAAAAATGTGTCCCCCCCCCTCTATTTTTTAAACTACGCGATATAAAATTCTGAAAAAAATATATGTTATGCACATTAATAAACTCTATCAACGATTTTTGGTTTGATTAAAATATCTCGTATAGTTTTTGAGGTAGGTTGATTTAACTGTATTTTTTTAATAATAAATTGATAATGGTACGGAACCCTTTGCGCGCGAGTCCGACTCGCACTTGGCCGGTTTTTTTTATTTAAGGTTTCAGCCTCTAAGCAATAACATGCTTCTTATGCGCAAAGCCGCAGTAACTAATCTTGCACTTCGAGATTGCATATTAACATATATCTGAAATAAGAAAAATCCGATATATTATGTAGATATCAGACAAAATTTTCAATTTTGGTACAATATTTTACTGCTAATGTCGATACTTTTTTTACGCAAACGACAAATACCCGAGAGGATTTTTAAAGTTCTATAATTATCTTACATACAGTTATTTACTTAAGTAGTTAAAATTTCCTGTTTTAAAATAGCAAGACTTAACCCGGACATTGTACAACATAGGTACTTACAAATGAATACCTAGCAAACGAAGCTAAACAACCTGCACTTTTTTGGTTACCTAAATAATGTTTCCATAATTTTTTATCTATCAGTAAAGAAACGCTCTTTTGACCCTGTATCCTACCTTAAATATGTACGAGAACAGTTTTCCCCCTTTCAATAAACAAAACAGAGTGCAATAGGTATTTTAAGTAATATTTTAATAACTGCACTTCGAATAACTTGCCTACTTATGTACGGAAGCAATTCTAAATTAAGTACCTACTTATTTCAATTATCACAATAATAGAAAAATTCATAAATTGATATTTTTTAGTAATTGTTTACACAATCCATTTTGATATTTTATAGACACGCAAGAACTGTTAACTTTCATTAATTTTATTGGTAACTATTAAGGATAACAGCAGCCGTAAATAATACTAAACATATTACTTCTTAAGAAGTACTGATTATGCATAAGCTAATATAAGTAATTTAAAACAACCCTCGATTATGAAAATAATAAAATTGCAATCATATACATCGGTTTCCATACATCTGAAGTATTTTGAAAACTATTATCGGCCAAAATACAAGTTTAATTACGAAACAAATTGACAATTAACTCACAAACAATACATACATCGTAAAAAAATAAAACAAATAAAGTACTTACAGGGTACTTAAAGAGTACTTACAGGAATTCGATGCAGCGTGGGTTTATGTTGACTTCTAGGGCACAACTGACGCGATTTGTTTGTTTCGATAATTTTCTCATCTTAACTATCATTAAGTGTGTTAAATAATAAAGGCACATCCAGGTTGTTGTGCCTTTTTTTCTACGACGACAAGTGGATCAATGTCGTTGGATAAGAAATTAAAAGGGCACATTTCGCTGCTTGTGCCTTTTTCTCTTAAATAACTCAAAAGTGCCTTCTTAACTAAATGCTACTTGAAAAAATAATTAAGTCATAAGCCATAAGTGAAAAAAATATGCCCTTTTATTTTAATCATAAAACAAAATGCTTTCTTTTTGATAAATAAAAATAATTCGAGTAGTTGTGCCCAATTTGCTTATGGTAACTCCCAAGTTTCCCACAGGAAAATTTTGAAAAAAATTAGATACATGCGCCTTTTTTTTATCATTCCGAATATGTATGTAACTCAATTTCACAAAAAATGTTAGTTGTGCCCTTTTTTGTTATGACGGCAGAGGTGATCTTGGTCGTTTTTCTTTGGTATATGACATCTAATATTTATAATTTATACAGTGTGTCTCTTTCATAGCGACATTGCTTTTAAGTAACGATAGATTAAGGTGTTGTTAAACATTTTAGTAAAATAATATAACGTTTGCCTTTATTATTTAAGAGTAATTAATTTTTATAAAAATCTCTCGCAGCAATGTAATGCAAACATTTATTTGACGTTTCTGAGAGGAAAAGCTAGTTTCGTTTTCATTTTAATTCGATCAAATCATTAAAGTAACTGCGAACTGTTGCCGACGTTAAATTATTTACTGAATTATCCATTACTAGAAAATACTACGATTTAAAACATGCGAGATTTGGACTACACTAGCACAACAAATTTACATCAACAATTCTTTCTGTGTCTTACTGTCTTAGCCAGCAACATTTTGAATCGTATTATTCACTGAACTGATATCAAAAATCACTGCACATACATTCTCACTTCTTAGAAATCACATTACCTAGTTCAAACATTTTTATTAAATTTATTAGGAAAGTCTGTTGATCAACAAACTTGATGTTATCTTGACACTTCAACTCAATCAATGTGAAGTTTTCAATCGGTACATAAACAAAACGATTATCTGATTCCGCCTTCTTAGTTAACACAAAATTACCTAGCGCTTAATCGTCTCTGTCGCACTTATAAGAAAGAATGACAAAGACGGAAAACTAAAATACGCTACTGAGCGATAGCGATTGGCAACTTGGCTAGGCACCCTGGGCTATTAAGTCCTTTTCTTATGAACAAGGGTCATGATTTTTGACGGACTTGTCATCGAAAAGTGTCACTGACATGTAGGATGTAAATAGGTAGGTAATTAATTGTAATTGTAAGGATGTCACTAAGAGCGAGATTTCAATGAAATCATATGTCAATTGTTAGGTTTAATTTATTAGTTATTGTTATTACTGATACATTGCGTGCCGAATTAATTTGTATGAAAAATTTTTTTTTTTAAATACTTTAACTAAATATGCTAATTTCAGTTCATTAAGACTTGTACTTTCACCCCTTAAAAGCAATGTCGTTATGAAAGACACACACTGTATAGTATTAAGTAGTGTGACTACTGGGGAAAAATGAAAAGTACAAATCAAAATAGGTAATTAGTTAATAAATAATTTGATTTGTGTTTTCACAATACGTTCAGCATTAGCATTACAATTCATGACTAAATATAGCCAATTACTGATGACCTTATAAGAGCTGTTTACATGATGCTAAGAAGTTGAACACAAATCAAGGAAGTAAATTATTATAACTAAGTAATAAGGACAAATAGAAGTCTACATAAAACATATCTATTCTGAAGGTATTAACATATTTTATTGGTGATGATGGAGCATGTGAATGTGTGAGCGCGCGCGCGCGCATATTTGGCTTAAGGTGCGTTTAAACCAAAAGAGCATTCGCTGTTCTAGCGCCCGTTCTACGAAATCAACCAATCACGTTTTGTGTACCGATCGAATTTCGTAGAGTGGGAGGTTAGAACAGCGAAATGCTCTTTTAGTTTGAACGCACCTTTAAAGAAAGAACTGTGCCAAAGGAAATTCCTTACAAAATATAGAACAAGTTTAAGTAACGATGACTTTCTGTACAACTCACATAACTATTTATGAGGTGAGTGGTTATGCCTAGCTAGGGCCTTTATCCTTTGATGATATTACTGGTAACTAGATACTTACTCAATAGTCTCAATAAATTTAAAAGTAAAATGTTTATAATATTTTCTTCGGTTACCACGAGGATTACACATGAAATAAACTCACATAACTATTTATGAGGTGAGTGGTTATGCCTAGCTAGGGCCTTTATCCTTTGATGATATTACTGGTAACTAGATACTCAATAAATTTAAAAATAAAATGTTTATAATATTTTTTTCGGTTACCACGAGGATTACACATGAAATAAACTCACATAACTATTTATGAGGTGAGTGGTTATGCCTAGCTAGGGCCTTTATCCTTTGATAATATTACTGGTAACTAGATACTCACTAAATTTAAAAGTAAAATGTTTATAATATTTTCTTCGGTTACCACGAGGATTACACATGAAATAAACTCACATAACTATTTATGAGGTGAGTGGTTATGCCTAGCTAGGGCCTTTATCCTTTGATGATATTACTGGTAACTAGATACTCAATAAATTTAAAAGTAAAATGTTTATAATATTTTCTTCGGTTACCACGAGGATTACACATGAAATAAAACTATGAAAACGTGCCGTGCGAGGACGGTGTCGCCCGCAGACCACGAACCCTGTGAAAAACCCTGTTCGAAACGTCGGGATGAAGTTAAAGTTAATTTATATTTGCGAGTTTATCCGTTTTCATAGTTTTATTTCATGGGTAAAATGCTTATTTGCGGAATAAAATGTACACATAGCTGTATGCATTCGTTTTTATTTAGCCTTTTCTTTGACGGGTTAAATCAAGTTATTGTTGTAAGGTGTAATAAAAAGTTATTAAAGTGTCATGACTGAACTGAATATATACAAACGACCTCCT
>JALPQI010028764.1:0-13557 GCA_025490895.1 Thaumatotibia leucotreta | reverse complement strand
AGCTCGGCCAATTTGCGGCCTACTTCGTAAAACTGTAGTAAGGTAAGACTATGTCTTACTTGTCTTTATGACATTTTATTACACCCTTATATACCTTTATGTCACTTTATGACATTTTTTTTGTAATAAAATAGCCTACCGCGAGCTACGAACAAAGTATTGCCTCTTTCGCATTTGTAAATTCGAACATAAGTGTGACAAAGGCAACACGTCAATCGTGGTAGTAAGCCTCTAGCCTGATGACTTTTTTATCAATAACTGTAAAAAAAGCGAGTTAACTACCTGACTGGCTTATGGAGCTGTCGCTGGACTTGTCCATATAGCTGCCATCACCGGCGTCACTGACTGACCGCTGTAGATCTTGAGCTTCTGATCCGGACGGGTTTTCCACGCTGTAAAAAAGTTATTAAGATAAAGCCAAAGTAAAGCACTATATTCGACTCAGCCACAAGAACTCTTGCAGGCTTCAGATTAAATAAAACGGACTCGCAAGCTCGTCCGTAATAGTACATTGTGTATTTAGGGCGGTAAGTAAGAATTTGCGAACGAGTGTGAAAGTAAAGCCCAAGCCGAAGGCGCGGGCTTTACTTCACACGAGTTCATAATTCTTGTACCGCCCGTGGTACACACAATGCACCACACCTGTGATGCAAAAAAGTAAATAAAACAATATATTTTCACAAAACTACTCTAAAATGGTCTAAATCAGGGATGACTTAATTTCATCATTTTCATAAAAGAAATCTCGGCGCGGCTCGCGGCGTGCGCCGGACCGCGCTATACTTCGTTTTTTTAGCATTAGAAAGACCTTTGCAGAACGAGATATAAGGTTTTTTTACAGGCAAATTCTGCGGATCGAACAGTAAATACGAGTTATAAAATATCACAAATTTATTATCATGCTATATTAATACACATTATACTCAGTGTTGTGAACAGATAAGAAACATAATGTTAGTTAATTTATATTCTAAGATGAAAAGATAATAATTTTAATAAATTGCGTTTGCAATTTTTCATGGAAAGGTTGTACATTAAAAAACCTAAAGAGGCAGAGTTCTCACACAATTTTAAAATGTCACTGTCTGTCATTCGACTTCATATTATTGTCGGTTGAGTCGGTTGTGTTTTATATTGCTGTTAACTTACTTAAAGATTGTTGTTATCGTTTTTGTTCAATTTCGTTATTAATTGTTGATCTATTTAGATATTTTGTTTGTTGGTGCACATTTAAAATGGATGAAAGCAAAATCCTGTGACTACCAGTGAAAAGCGGATGGTGGTGAATATTTACAAATTAAGAAATGTGCCATAGAAAGGAATATCCCACTAAATCGGAACGTGTGAAAAAGACTGCTGAGACTGCTGGCATATCGTTGGCTACGGTATATAACATTTTAAAAGAATATATTTTTTTAAATGAAATTAGATAATGTAATAGATAACACTGTGGAAAAAATTATTATAAACGTTGGTGGTTCCAAGTCCTCGGACTCTTCCACTGACAGTGAATAAAACTATGTATGTCATCTGAGTTTTATTTTCTAATTTGTTACCAAATTCAAACTACATTAGAGCGTCCCAGACCGCCTATAATGGCGACAAAATACTAAACGACGACGTTGCCGATGCGTAGGGTTGTCTTAGTATTGTTATCTGCTCAGTCTTTATGACACCGTGTCCGCTTTTATACCGATAGTTTTAATCCTTAAATGCATGACTTTTAAAAGTATTGGGAGTGCATAATGTAAGCCAGATTAAATATGCAAATATTGTTAAATTTTAGACTGTAAACTTCATTAAATTCAGTAAATGTAAAATCGGTACGATATTAGTTACAAATAAAAAAAAATACTTTGTTAAAAACCGCCAAACACTAAACGAAAACTTTTAATATATGTATATCTTTTTTCTAAATTGCCGCTATCTTGCTTATAAAACACTTATAACTTTTTTTAAATACAGTTTTGCCAACAAATTAATAATAAATGTGAAAACGAGGGGCCGCACATAGTGTGCCACTAAGAGGGATAGACATAGTCACAGACTACTAAGAAAATACTACGTATAGTGACGTATTCAACGCATTTGTCTGGCACTTAGATTTAGCATCTACGTGCCTAGTGATGTGCCGTCGGTAAATTACGCAATTACGGTAATTCTCATCGATGGAAATTACGGTAAATTACGGAAATTTCTCGGTAACTTACCCCTTAAGAATGTTTGGTCATGTTTAAAATTTGTTTACAAATATCGTGTTTTCAAACTTTTTATTATTTTTCGTGTTGTTTTCTTAACGAAAGTTATTTCATACCTTTTTGCTTAAACATGTTATAATGTTAAATTATTTTATCGCTTCACGTGGTACTTTCAAATAAGTATTTTAATGTTATCTGGCTCAGGCACCTATTTATGTGGTAATTTTGTTATAAATCATAAGATCTTTTGTTACTCATCGTGTTATCTAAGGTAGCACTTCCAGGTAAAATTTAAAGGGTTTAGCGGTGATTGTTACCTACTCATTTTTATTGATCCGTACCCAAAGTGTAAAACGTGAGTCTATTAGGTTGGTACTAAGTGTACTAACGCTCCGCTGTCTGTCCATCCTTCTGTCACCAGGCCTTTTTTTATACCACGTCGGTGGCAAACAAGCATACGGCCCGCCTGATGGAAAGCAGTCACCGTAGCTTATGGGCGCCTGCAACCCCAGGGGTGTCACATGCGCGTTGCCGACCCAATAAGAACTTGTACACTCCTCTTTTGAAGAACCCCATACTGTAGTCCAACGGGAAAACCTCGGCAGGGAGCTCATTCCACAGACGGACCGTCCGCGGGAGGAAGTTCCTCTGAAACCGCACGGTGCGCGACCATTTAGGTTGCAAGGTGTGAGGATGAGCGCCCAGTCGGTGGCGAGCGGTGCGATGATGAAAAGTGGACGTTGGCATCATGTCGAACAGTTCTTCAGAGCACAACCCATTGTACAGACGATAGAACACACATAAGGAGGCGAAGTCTCTCCTTAGACTTAAGGGTTCAATACCGCCTGTGAGTCTGGGATCGTCGACTATTCGGACAGCTCGTTTCTGAACCGAGTCAAAGGGTGCAAGCTGGTATACAGGTGCTCCTGCCCAGAGGTGACAGCAATACTCCATATGGGGTCTGACTTGCGACTTATATAACAGAAGTCTTTGCCCCGCAGTAAAGTATCCCCTCGCTTTATTGAGCACACCGAGCTTTTTGGATGCCAGTGTAGCTTTTCCCTCTAGGTGACATCGGAATTGGACGTCGTTGGAAATGTCGACTCCGAGGATCCCAATACTCCCTGACATGGTAAGAGCTGTGTCTTGGAACTTTGTAGCCACAGTAAATGGGGTTTTTTTTAGCGGTAAACGCGCAAACTTGTGTCTTTGTGGGGTTGAACCTGACTAGGTTATCCCGACCCCATAACGAGACTTTAGATAAAGTGTTCTCGATGTCAGACACAAGTTTTCCGCGACTTTCCAGTACCACAGAGCGAGGGATATTAGCACGGCTTGTGTAAAAAGTATCCCCAGTACTGTCATCCGCATAGCAATGGAGGTCGCCGATAGACAACATGTCATTGATATGCAGAAGGAACAGCGTTGGGGATAGCACAGAGCCTTGCGGGACGCCAGCGTTTATGTCCATGCTATCAGAGCAGCTACCGTCTACTACGGCACGAATGCGTCTGCCGGACAAAAAGCTAGCAATCCATCTGCATAATCCCTCGGGCAGTCCATAAGATGGCAACTTCGACAAAAGGCCCCTATGCCAGACCCGATCGAACGCCTTCGCTATATCTAGGCTGACTGCCAAAGCCTCGCCTTGGCTGTATCTCATAAACCGTCATAGTTAATATTTTTACAGATTATGTATTTCTGTTACTGCTATAACATCTAACACTAAAAAGTAGATTAAAATAAATATTTAATAAGGCTCCCATACAACATACATCAATGACATCATTTTTGTTACTTTAATGGTGCAGAACTTATCATTTTAAAATACGGAGTGTTTGGGATAACGATGTAGGAATTTCTGGAGGTGGTAAAGGAGACTAATTGGAAGAGTTTGAACCGTATTTAACTAAGTCCAATACAGTTTTTTTTTATAAAAATAATTGTACTCACACTTGCCTACTAACTACAAGAAACTTATTTTGCTTGGTGACGGCGTTAAACAATTGATCGACGATAACTTTTAAACTAATTGCTATTTTGTAGTACTTTTTTTTGTAATCAAAACCTAGAAAATCAAGCATGTTTTTACACGAATAGGAAGACTCATATCCCGACTACTTTTTTTTCACAGGCTGATAAATTTTAATTTACTGTTAGAAATCAGTAATGATGAACTAGAAAAATTATTTAAAAAAATGTTGTGGGAGTTTAATTTTTTATTTATTTATTACTCAACTAATTATTATGTTAATTATAAAAAAATCAATGCTATTTATTGCATATTTTGTTTTAAATTTAACTTTTAAAGTAAATTTTTGGTATAAAACTAAACATTTTGAAAAACGTGATTTAAAAAAAATCAGTCACATATTGGACTAAGGTAAATAGGGTTCAAACTCTTCCAATTAGTCTCCTTTACCACCTCCAGAAATTCCTAGATCGTTATCCCAAACACCCTGTATACTCGTTAATGTACGAGTTCACATTTTAACAATATTTAATGTGCACTAGTAGAAAAAAATAAAAATATCATTGAAAACATTAAAGTTTTCTATAGGAAATTTTACCCGAGAACGTTCGCGGAGAGAATTTTCGGTAATTTACGCCCGTAATTTACCGTAATTTTGGTAATAAACTAGTTCCCGCCTTCGGATGTTTTTGAAAATTTCTACATAAGTCATGGCTAGTCAACTAAATACTATCCTGGAAAAATAATAATGAAAATGTGTGTATTTAGACAACTTTCTCATTAATTACCAATATTGGTAATCTTACCGAGAAAGTTACCACAGGATTCTCTTAATTCTCGTAAATTACGGTAACGGCACATCACTATACGTGCCACACACACAAAAAATAGTGGCACAGTGATAAGGACGGACGATTATCGTTCCTTTTCACTTCCACTAGTAAAAAGTTTCATAAGACCATCCCTTTCGTAAAGTTTCGTATGTTGCTATTATTATTACGTTGTCAAATCCATATCCATATTCTATATCCATGTGTGAAAACTATGCGTTCAGCTATCGGTAAATATCAAATGATATGTATATACATAAGTTCCTAGAAATTCAGTGGTATCGGCCGAAATCGAAGAAGGATGGTTTACGACCACTGCTTCTTTGTTCACCCGTTTGACAGATAATTCTAATCTTAAATAAAACGAAGTATAGTGCGACGTAATGTTGTATGAAAATCCTTAACGGCCTACTATGACGTAATGACGCACCTACGGCGCGCATCACCGCAGCGTATTGGCTCACTTACCGAACAGGTGTGATGAAAAATAGGTTTATCAGCTTAACCTGTCAACGAACAAAATGGCGTCGGTAGCGGACCTTGGCAAATTGTAGCACGCCAAACGCTCCGTCGGAAGAAATACATCATTTGATCGTTCTCTAAGTTTGAAATGTGTAAACTGTCGAAGATGGATATCGCGTCACCGCGCGCGCTGATTCCGAGCGCGAGCGATAGCCTGCGGACTGTCGAAGCCGTCATTATTCATTAGCTGCGATCATATAGAAATGTGTAAGCTTTCGAAGGGATATCGCGTCGGCGGCGATGCCGAGCGCGAGCGACAGTCCGCGGACTGCAACGAAGCTGTCGTTGTCCATCAGCTTAGCGTTGAAAATGTCGAAAAAATCCAATTGTTTTTTTCGGGAATGTATGAAAATTTCGTTTTTTTCGGGTTTTTACAGAAATAATCTATGTCACTGTCACTGTCACTCCTTGCCATCTGTTTCAATTGATTTTTCCTCGGTGACATCGCGGTCTCCTCGTATAAGTGAAAATTAGACCTAATTCTCCTTGGTTTAGAGTTGAAAATTAAAGTGGAAAATTTCATTAATTTTTTCGAAAAAAATCCGGAAAAATACAAGCCGTTTGGAAGAAATCGGGATTTAATCCGGAAATTTTCAACGCTATCAGCTGCGTCGATACAGAAATGTCTCACCTGTCGAAGAAGGATATCGCGCCAGCGGCCGCGCGCGCTGATGCCGAGCGCGAGCGACAGTCCGCGGACTGCCACGAAGCTGTCGTCCATCAGCTGCGTCGATACAGAAGTGTCTCACCAGTCGAAGAAGGATATCGCGTCGGCGGCGAGCTCGGCGCCGGCGCGGCTGGCGCGCGCCTCGCGCAGGTCGCGGCGCGACAGCAGCGGCGGCGCGTGCGCGCAGTACAGCACGCGCAGCCGCCGCGCCGCGTCGCCGCGCGCGCTGATGCCGAGCGCGAGCGACAGGCCGCGGACTGCCACGAAGCTGTCGTCCTCAGCTACAGAAGTGTCTCACCTGTCGAAGAAGGATATCGCGTCGGCGGCGAGCTCGGCGCCGGCGCGGCTGGCGCGCGCCTCGCGCAGGTCGCGGCGCGACAGCAGCGGCGGCGCGTGCGCGCAGTACAGCACGCGCAGCCGCCGCGCCGCGTCGCCGCGCGCGCTGATGCCGAGCGCGAGCGACAGGCCGCGGACTGCCACGAAGCTGTCGTCCTCAGCTACAGAAGTGTCTCACCTGTCGAAGAAGGATATCGCGTCGGCGGCGAGCTCGGCGCCGGCGCGGCTGGCGCGCGCCTCGCGCAGGTCGCGGCGCGACAGCAGCGGCGGCGCGTGCGCGCAGTACAGCACGCGCAGCCGCCGCGCCGCGTCGCCGCGCGCGCTGATGCCGAGCGCGAGCGACAGGCCGCGGACTGCCACGAAGCTGTCGTCCTCAGCTACAGAAGTGTCTCACCTGTCGAAGAAGGATATCGCGTCGGCGGCGAGCTCGGCGCCGGCGCGGCTGGCGCGCGCCTCGCGCAGGTCGCGGCGCGACAGCAGCGGCGGCGCGTGCGCGCAGTACAGCACGCGCAGCCGCCGCGCCGCGTCGCCGCGCGCGCTGATGCCGAGCGCGAGCGACAGGCCGCGGACTGCCACGAAGCTGTCGTCCTCAGCTACAGAAGTGTCTCACCTGTCGAAGAAGGATATCGCGTCGGCGGCGAGCTCGGCGCCGGCGCGGCTGGCGCGCGCCTCGCGCAGGTCGCGGCGCGACAGCAGCGGCGGCGCGTGCGCGCAGTACAGCACGCGCAGCCGCCGCGCCGCGTCGCCGCGCGCGCTGATGCCGAGCGCGAGCGACAGGCCGCGGACTGCCACGAAGCTGTCGTCCTCAGCTACAGAAGTGTCTCACCTGTCGAAGAAGGATATCGCGTCGGCGGCGAGCTCGGCGCCGGCGCGGCTGGCGCGCGCCTCGCGCAGGTCGCGGCGCGACAGCAGCGGCGGCGCGTGCGCGCAGTACAGCACGCGCAGCCGCCGCGCCGCGTCGCCGCGCGCGCTGATGCCGAGCGCGAGCGACAGGCCGCGGACTGCCACGAAGCTGTCGTCCTCAGCTACAGAAGTGTCTCACCTGTCGAAGAAGGATATCGCGTCGGCGGCGAGCTCGGCGCCGGCGCGGCTGGCGCGCGCCTCGCGCAGGTCGCGGCGCGACAGCAGCGGCGGCGCGTGCGCGCAGTACAGCACGCGCAGCCGCCGCGCCGCGTCGCCGCGCGCGCTGACGCCGAGCGCGAGCGACAGGCCGCGGACTGAGACGAAGCCGTCGTTGTCGTTGTCCATTAACTGCCGATCATATTAATTAATAAATAAATATCTTGAGATATTTAACTATGTCCATGAAACCTTCGCGATTTCCAACAGCCCAACTACTTTCAGAAACCAGGGTACTCTCCGTCCGTCAATTGTTTGTCTACAGAGTAGCTACGTCAATGCACCGACGCACACTAAATTCCCCCGGTTTCAAATCTCTATTGTGTAAAAGGATCTTTCGCGTCCCACAAAATAAGACAAAAACGGCATATGCCCAGCGTTTTCACCAATTCATTCATCCATATCTTTATAATTATATTATGAAACTTTTACAAGTACAGCACACGTCGCTCAAAGAATTTCAATCTGTTGTCCATAAATGGTTAGCCTCTTTGTCTTATAAGGCTACTGAGGATGTTTTGAAACCTTTGCAGTAAAATTCATTTCTTTCACACATACACACACACGCACACACACACACGCACATACACAAACAATCACACGCACTCGCATACTGCTTTATTTTAGAATTAGTATACTTTCCTTAACAGTAATTTTGATATATATTACCACTGTCGTATATTACCTGTTATATCTGTATCACCTTGTTGATAAATCACCTGTAAATTTACCACAGTCCCCACGACACAGGCTAGACCTAGTGTGAGGGCTACTGATAATCTAATTGTAATATTTCTAAGTTAAGACATAAGCAAATTGTTAACCCTTAATCTGATAAATGTGAATGTCAAAATAAATAAATTTCGTATTTAAAATTTCGTATTCGTATTTTACACAGATCAACCTAGTCCCACGGTAAGCTCAATTAAGGCTTGTGTTGTAGGTACTAGGCGACGATATATATAATACATAGATACTTATAGATACTTAAATACATAGACAGCCATGACCAAGGAACAAATATTAGTGATAAATAAATACACAAATAATGCCCTCGCCGGGATTCGAACCCGGAACCAACAGCTTCGTAGGCAGGGTCACTGCCAACTAGGCTACAGATGCAGACAAATATTGTTTTCTTAGATACGCTGATCCACATTCAATAACACGCGATATATTACCGCGCGACGTAAGTCGCTCAGTAAACGCGCGGCAAGTGCTTTCAAACGATTTTTTTAACTATATTATAAATTACAACATATATAAAAAAACAGGTGAGCTATTTGATGGAAGGAAATTGGATATACGCATATGCGCTAAGCTACCAATCAAACTCGTCAAAACGATCAGTCGGATTTAAATTACGCAAATGTCGATAAATATAATTGGTCAACGTCAAAATGGTGCGTTCTGATTGGCTGGTTACAAAATGGCGATCGTTAACAAAATACACGTGTCATTGAGAACGCATCGTTCGTAGATGGTTTAATGCAATGAAGAGCAATTTTCACATGGCACATTTTTATTGCGATGACTTGAAATAAAATATTCAGTAATAATTAATTTGCTTCTAGCTCTTCTTCGTTCGCCTCGGAATTGCTGTTGTTGAATTAAGCAATTTGAGACATAAGATAAGATATTTAAAAAAATTTGATTAATCATATAAATAATTCTTCTAATATTCTAGAGACCATAAAAGCGAAACCTTGCTATGTATTTACTTTCAAAATAAAAACAACATTACTATCCCACCTTAAACATCCTAGCGGTAATGGTCTCTCCACACTCTCCTTTCCCCCACGGAGATAGCGCGGTGAATAGGTTCTTGAACTGCGCGTAGTCCAGTCTATAAGCTTCGTATGGAGCTTCTAGTCTACTATGCTTAATATAATAACCAATGGATGCTTATACTCGTGGTAAACAGAAAAAAAATACTATCTCACCTTAAACATTCTAGCGGTAATAGTCTCTCCACACTCTCCCTTCCCCCACGGCGATAGCGCAGTGAACAGGTTCTTAAACTGGGTGTAGTCCAGTCTATAAGCTTTGTATTGCGCTTCTAGTCTACTATGCTTAATAAACAATGGATGCTTAAACTCGTGGTAAATAGAAAAAAAATACTATCTCACCTTAAACATCCTAGCAGTAATGGTCTCTCCACACTCTCCCTTCCCCCACGGCGATAGCGCGGTGAATAGGTTCTTGAACTGCGTGTAGTCGAGTCTATAAGCTTCGTATGGAGCTTCTAGTCGCTCGCAGGGGACGCGTTTTGCCCAGAGCAATTCTTCGCGGACTATGCTTAGTAGTTCCTGGAAGAAAGTAAAAACAAAAACAGGTAAGGGCGATTCTTCGAGAAGCGTTACAGCCGTTCGGATTTATCTCGTCCGATCATTGCCGAGACGGAAGGACGAGTAGCAACTAGCAACAACATTGATTATGGGTATTGGTGCTGAATTATGTTTACATTAAAACAATACTCTTAGGGTTATCTCTTATAATAATACAGTTTTGGACATATATGAAGTCACGCTCTACCTCTCAAGGCGTACCTAATTGTATGAAATATGGTAACCGTTTGGTTAATTCAGGCTCTGATATATGTGAGGCGTTTTCAGAGTATTTCCATAATACTTTTTCAGCACCAAGTACCGATCCAATAGCACCTGTTGAGTCTTCATGTAACTCCGCTTGTCATATTTCCCGAATTGCTGTCAATCGCGATGAACTCATCCGCCTGTTACTGTCACTTGATCCATCAAAATCCGCAGGTCCAGACGATTTACCTAGTCAATTTCTGATAAATTGTGCAAAAACTATAGTTGAACCGATATACTTACTGTTTCAGCGCTCTTTTACCGAGTGCTCAGTGCCGTCACTGTGGAAATCAGCCTTTATTACACCAGTCCACAAAAAAGGCCCTAAAACCGATATATGCAACTACCGGCCAATTTCCAAGTTGTGTATTATCTCTAAAATTCTAGAGAAAATAGTTTATCGTCAAGTTTATGGAGCAGTTAAGAACTATTTTAGTCCCACTCAACATGGCTTCCTTCAACAAAGATCTACTGTCTCAAATCTGATACTGCTAAACAATTTCGTTACTGAGGCGATGACTAAAAGTAGTCAAGTTGATGTAATTTACACGGATTACAGCAAGGCGTTCGATAGGATTGACCATAAACTGCTAATTTTCAAGCTTTATAATATTGGGAATACATGGAGACTTGTTACGGTGGTTTATTTCATATATTGATAAAAGATCACAGGCTGTTGTAATTAATAATTATGTATCCAGTTGGGTTACTGTTCCAAGTGGCGTCCCCCAAGGTTCGTTGTTGGGGCCCCTGTTGTTCAATATTTTTGTCAATGACATTAGTGACTGCTTTGTTTTTTCTAAATTACTGAGTTTTGCAGACGATATGAAAATATTCGCTAAAGTAAAATCTATTCACGATTCTGCGTTAATCCAAGATGACCTTATGCGCCTTGAATCATACTGCTGTTTCAATAAATTAGAACTCAACCCATCCAAGTGCTTTACTTTAACCTTTTCTAGACAACGCAACGTAATTCGTACCTCATATTTTATAAAAAATCAAGCAATCAAAAGGGTCCAATCTATGAGAGACCTAGGGGTGACGCATGATGCAAAACTCCTATTTGACTCACATATTGAAAATATGATATCTAACGCTTCAAAAACATTAGGATTCATTATGCGGAGTTCTACTCACTTCACCAAAGCTAAAACTATCAAAATTCTTTATTGCACTTATGTAAGAAGCAAGCTTGAATATGCATCACAAATTTGGAACCCCCGTTATCATACGTATATCGATAGAATAGAACGCATTCAGAGAAAATTTATTAAGTTCCTCTGCTTTAAATTAAATACGCCATATAGTTCCTCCAACTATATTAATATATGTAAAAAACACCATCTAATTCCTCTTAAAAGGCGTCGTGACATTGCTGACATAATGTATATTTTAAACATAACCAATGGGAACGTTGACTGCCCCGACTTACTAGCCGAACTTTCTTTCAATACTCCATCCAGATCCAAGCGACACATTCCTCCCCTTTCTACTCCCCTCTGTACGCGCAACTATCGGCAAAACAGTTTTTTAATACGTGCGAGTAAAAGTTTGAATAAGTTAACGAAAGACTTAGATATAGACATTTTGAACAGTAATATCCAATCTGTGCGGCGTAATTTGGTTAACAATAGCTTTGAGTGAGCTTGCCCTATTCGAAAACTGTAGTTTATTTTATTATTTTTTTAAAAAAACGAGTGTATAATTTAAGCATGTAAAAAAAAAATATGAAAATGGTTTTGTTTTAAGAACTAGTTAGAATAAGTAGTTACCTAGTGTTATATAATGTGGTAGTGTGATACACCTAACAACTCCCATTATGCTACTATTGGTGGGAACCTGTAATTGGCTTTTTGTAACCTAATTAAGTTAACATTGTTGTAGTAATAGCTGTTGGTTCTCCTAACATAAATAAATAAATAAATAAATACTTGCATAGACGACAATGAAGAAATAAAAACGCTGAATATTCACCCGTAAGGCTGGTGATGAATGTTTTTAATCTCTCTTGTTGAAAATATTTAAATTTTCTCCAAAATGGCACGTAAAGTTGACTTTTCCGGTTTAAAAATAAGGCAAGAAGTAGGTAATTTAGGAGCTGGAATACAATAGTAATGCACTATATCATGGTGGAAAATACAAAAACCAAAAGGCTGCCCATCTGTAGTGCTTACCTTACAGAGCATTCCTTTTTAGTCTGTCTTCCAATCTAACTATAATACTACCTCAACCTGTGCTTTAGGCGAAAATGCTATAAGCACCATCTTATGTACACAGTACATGAATTCCTGGTACCTGCAACTCCTCAGGCTCCAGAAGTCTACCCATCTGCAGAGCTCAGCTCTCCTCTTTAGACTGTCTTACTACCCTGAGCCTGTTCTTCAGACGGATATACTCTAAAATGTAACACAGTAGTGGATGATATCCTGGTACCTGCAACTCCTGAGGCTCCAGAAGTCTGTCCATCTGCAGCGCTCGCAGCGTGTTTCTTTCCAGGCTGTCTTCCAACTATCATACTACCTCAACCTGTGCTTTAGGCCATGATATGTACACAGTAGATGATCTCCTGGTACCTGCAACTCCTGAGGCTCCAGAAGTCTGTCCATCTGCAGCGCTCGCAGCGTGTTTCTTTCCAGGCTGTCTTCCAACTATCGTACTACCTCAACCTGTGTTTTAGGCCATGATATGTACACAGTAGATGATCTCCTGGTACCTGCAACTCCTGAGGCTCCAGAAGTCTGTCCATCTGCAGCGCTCGCAGCGTGTTTCTTTCCAGGCTGTCTTCTAGCTGTCGTACTACTCGCAGCCTGTGCTTCAAACGAAGATGCTCTATGCTTTCTGGTGAGACGCTCTGTCCGTACGAGCGGTATGATTGGTAGATGATTTCTTGGATTTTTACACTCTGAAAAATATGGAAAGTACTAGTTATGGTTATACAAGGTGGCCAAAAAGTAATTGCATTTGCGTTGACCGTGAGGTTTTGGGACTCAGAATACGTCCACTAAGACGTTTTTAGAAATTTCAGAACAGTAAAATGGTTTTTTTTTTTCAGAGGTGTTTATGACTTTTCAGTCGCTTACATATTGATGTGACACATGCTCAGATTAATGTGACAGGTAATATGTAGATGTACACATATTTTTATATGTATCTTTCTATGCTCATAAGTTCTGCAGCCTTGGATTAGTTGGATTTACTCATATATTTACTAACTCGACCTACTAGATGCTATTTAGGTGCTACTAAGTCTTATAAACTACTTAAAGCGTTTTAAAATCAAAACATCTCCTAAGGGGCTCATTCTGCTTCCCAAAAC